>JAFEMH010007120.1:0-100944 GCA_022495995.1 Adenophora triphylla var. japonica | reverse complement strand
GTGAGTCTAAAAATCCATCTTTATCGAGTTTAGAAATGCGTTTTCTCATTTATATGGCCAAGACGACAATATCATAAGTAAGTGTGGTTTACATCATTGGGTTTAGATTTCTTGTTAATGTTATTGAAATTGTCTATGGCTTAGAACAAGTGAGTGAGAACTCACAAGGTGAGACGAAACTCACAAGTGTTGTCCTTAGTGTTAGCTACCAGCTTATAACAACACAGCGTACACCAATTCAAGAAAAACACAAATAAATAGAAATAAATCTAATTTGCAGCGGGAAGAATTTTTAAAACAATACACATAGAATATATATTTTTTATCAAGTTATATAAATATATAACTTGGATGGGTGCTTTTGAGGGCAAGACCTTTCTAAATATAATATGAATTCAATACAAGGTCGAAGAAGTTCCTTAATGATAAACAATCATTAACATAAGGAACAACATATAAAAGAACTCTCTCTGAAAATGAACACTCAAAACCTCACAAAAATATAAAAATCTATATGAAATTCTCGAGTGTCGGACTGAGTGTTGCCAACACTTGAACGGCAACACTTGAGAGCAGAATTCTATTTCTTGTGCAGATTTGCGTTTTCTGAATTGGATGATCTTCAATGAAGATCCACTGCACTATTTATAGGCCACAAAGTCTTGGAGCCTACTCAAAATGATCAGCAACAGCCTTGAGTTTGTTTCCTCCAAAATAGCCTTCTCGCCTCATTTGTAGGAGACTAGGTCTTCTCTTGCTTCTCTTGCTTGTACCTCTCAGCTCTAGATGCCTTGTACTCTGACTTGTTCTCCCCCTGAATAGCTGAATAAAATCTCTTTTTGCTTGGTCATTAATTAAACAAATAAACACATGTTTATTTGTTAATTTTCTCCTCTTCTTCGTGAATCACGCCTGGGCAGTTTCTGTTGATCTTTTCCAGCTCATTTTAAGCAGACTAACTCCTGTTATTAAAACATTAATTTCCACATTTTTATTTGTGAAAAATACAGTAACTATCTCAGTGTTGCCAAATCCAAATGGTAACACTTGTGGCAACACCAGTGGCAACACTGGTTTGCAACACTTGGGACAAAATTCATGGCAACACATGATCTAACATTAACAATCTCCCCCTTAGTTACTGATTTCTTCACAAAATACCAATGTGATGATCTTTTCAAAACATTTAGTCAAGCTTAACAAAACAAATCAAAAAATGCCACGTGATTTTAATAGAGGCAACATCAACCTTCAGGCAATGTTTGAAAATATTTTTCAATCCAAGTATCACACTCACACGAGTGGCAACATCAACCTTCAAGCAAATGAAGTCTCATAATTTCAAAATATCTCCCCCTTAATACGAAATTAATAACTAACCAAAATAATTATTAAAATCTTAAAGCAACCATCCAACCATTTATCAAAAACCATCCATCTAAGTTTTGAAGAAAATTCTAGCTGAAACAAAGAAAAATAACGGAAATTTAAATTTTTTTAAGCACTACAAACCAAATAAAAACAAAGAAAATTGTTTTTGTTACCAAACCACCAAAATCAAGTACCATTCGAACCAACCATCAACCTTCTACATTTCCAGCTCCTTCACCTCCCTCTGCTGTACCACTTGATCCAGCTCCAGCTCCATCATCATCACGCCTTGGCCTTGATTGATCTCCCCCTATTTTGGAAGAAATCATATCCACCATTTTCATCATATCAGTACGCATGTCCAGCCACCCCTGAATTACTGAGTCAATGTGCTTCACCTGACTATTGAAAAAATTAAGTACCATAGCAGCATCAACCATTACAGGAGCAGTGTTGCCTGAAGTGTTGCCAGTTTCAGGGGCGACACTTGGGGCGACACTCGAAGCAGGGGCAGCCAATGGAGGAGAATTTGTAACCAAAACCCATGGCAAATCTCTGTGCCTATCACCTTCAGTAAAGTGTTTGGTAATTCTGTAATAAACAGGCTTCTCAGAGATATTATCGGCATTCCAAGGCTTAAGGTTTTGGTACATAAGAACATTGAATATAAGGGAAGGAAAAATGAAGGAGGAGGTCTTTCTTTTCTTGGCCCATGCAGAAAGGTGAGCAAATACTAATCTCCCAAAGTTAACTCTTTGTTTCTTGCCTAGTTTGTATAACAAAGAAGCTTGCTCGAATGTCACCGTGTTCTCATTGGCCGTAGGTAGCCAATTTGTTATACATATCTTGTGAAGCACACTAAACAAAGAAGTAAGATGGGTAGACTTGAAGTGATCAGTCCAAACAGTGATTCTCCCTCCAGTTAAAAAGGTGGCTAAGGCATTAGGATCAAATTCCAAACTCTCATCTTCAACATTAGGGAGGCCGTATGCTTTGTTGATGATCAAGGGATTAAAATCATAGATATTGCCCCTAACAAAGATCTTTCCATAATGAGGGGTATTCCTATCATCAATATCCTCCCTAAGATGAGCATAAAAATTCCTAACCACACTTTCAATATACCCGGACACTTTCACAACCGTAGGTAAAAAGTTTCTATCTTCCAAAAATTGATACACTCCTAACTCCTTGAACTGAGTCACGTAAATGTTTCTTTCATTCAGAATCTTCTTCTCAGAATCTTGAACCCACTTATCTAAGCTAGATTCACTATAAAATTCCTCGGAAAGAAATCGGCGTTCATAATATCCAAAAGACTCATATTCAGATTTTGAATCCTGAGAGGGAGTAGGAGTGTGTACCTCAGGCCATGAAATGGGAGAATACGAAGGAGAACTTGACTGGGCTTTGGACTTGGCAGCAGGTGTTGCTTCAGGTGTTTCCATTGGATTGGCAACACTTGGGGCGACACTGGCAGAAATTTTCTGTTTCTTTACAATTCGGGACTGAGCTTCAGCTAGAGTCTCTTCATCATCCATCCAAGCTTCCTCATCCTCATCAGAAGACGATGAGGGCTCCTTAGTTTCTTTAAAGATCGGGTCCGAATTGTCCTCGAACGAAATATTGAGCGATGGGCTTGAACTATCCTCCACATTGACAGGATCATCAGCCGTGTTGGAAGGTATCTTTGACCTGAACAACGTCTTGATCCTTTCAGATTGACGACGCACACCACCCCAAAATGATGAAGAGGCATCAACCGCCTTTCTCTTTTTGGTTTTCTTTTGAGGGGCGAAGGTGAGTTCTACGGAGGGGGTAGTTTCAGGAAGGCTTATAGGAATGGGAATTTGAGGAGGATTCTACACAATAATGTCCAAAGATGGTGAGGTTGGGGGTGTGGCCGAGAATGTCGCAGGAGATGTTTCCATGGGGATGGCGACATTGGAGGCGACACTCGAAGGGGCAAGAGGTGAAATCTCCATGGGGAAAGAAATTTGGGAAGAATTCTTGGGGCTAGTCATGGAGGATCGAGGAAGACGAAGAAGAAGGGAACAGGGGAAAGGTTTCCGCCTAGAGAGAGAGAGATATGAAGAGAGAGAGAGTGAGAGGGTTTAGGAGGAGGGTTTTTGAGTGAAAGGGTATTTAAGTTGATTTGACAAGGTCAAATCAATTTAAAAACCCTTTTATCCCATTTTATCCCCAACAAACTCACGGTGTTATCCGCCATTTTAAAAAAACAGATTTTTTTTTTATTTTTTTTAAAATATAATAACTAAACATAATTTTAGCAATATCCATAAAATTGTGTTTTTCAAAATTCAAAGAGATGAATTTTTAAAAATAGATATTACTAAATTACAATTAGTTAGACAAAAATAAATATTTTTGCTAAAAATCTTTTAAATTTCACAAACTCTAAATATAAGGAAATAGACTTTTGAAAATTTAAAATTTAATTAACAAAAATAAGAAATAAAAAATAATGTAGCATCTACTAATGTGATACTAGCAATGTTGCGTGACACACAAGGCAACATTTTGAATAAAATTCCCTTGATATTTTTTCAACACATATATCTTATCATTCCTTAGGCAATTTTTAAGCAAACTTTACACTTTCTTTATTTACAAGAAAACATCGTAGTAGCGAGCTCCGTGCCCCGAGTTTTTTTATAAACGTGTAAAGCTATATGTAGTAAGTTTTATACCTTTCAAGTAGGGTACACTGTAGTAGCGAGCTCCATGTCCCTAATACTTAGTATAAAACAACTACATTATACTCTCTTTGGGAATATTTTAACAAGCTTTGCCTTTTTTTTAATATCAACATAATATAAGTGACTTTGTCACTTTAAGCATAAAGGGGTATTTTATAAAAAATGTTAACCTTAAGAATGTACACATACTAGAACAAAAAGATCAGTAAATGCCCCCCATTTGGGATTAAACGAACTAATTTTTTTTTATATAAAATAATATACAACAAATACAGAGTGTTGTTGTCAGTGTTGGGAACACTGACGGCAACACTTGAAACAACAGATTTATAGAAAGCATAAACCAAGAGATTTTTTCAAACTTGAAAATCTCTCATGGTCCAAGGCTTTGGTCAAAATATCAGCAAGTTGATGTTTAGTATCAATATGCTCTATTTGGATCAAGTCCTTTTCTACTAAATCTCTCAAAAAGTGATGGCGGATATCAATGTGTTTAGTGCGTGAGTGTTGTACAGGGTTTTTGGAAATGTTTATAGCACTCAAATTGTCACAATACATGGTCAAGATATTACTATCAAGACCATAGTCGTCAAGCATATGTTTCAACCATATTAATTGTGAACAACAACTCCCGGCTGCTACATACTCAGATTCAGCAATGAGAGAGAGACACAATTTTGCTTGCGACTGTACCATGACACAAGATTATTACCCAAGAAAAAATAACCCCCACTAGTGCTCTTTCTATCATCTATATTCCCTGCCCAATCAGAGTCACTAAAACCAACCAAGTTGGTATTAGTGTCTTTGGTGAACCAGACTCCCAATTCACTTGTCCCAGACACATACTTAATGATTTTCTTGACAGCATTTAGGTGAGAAATTTTAGGAGCAGATTGATATCTAGCACATACACCTACGCTGAACATAATATCGGGATGACTGGCAGTAAGATAAAGAAGACTACCTATCATGGATCTATACAGAGTTGGGTCAACATCCTCCCCTGCCTGATCTTTAGTTACCTTAAGAGATGATCCCATAGGTATTTTAGAGCTCTTTGCACTCTCCAATCCAAATCTTTTCACCAGACTCTTAGCATACTTGCTCTTGGAGTATGTGGAGGACATACATACATACCTAACCATATCTCTATAGTCAACTGGCTCCTTGTTCCTTGTTCGGACCCCTTCATTAACATCACCAATTACTTGAGTAATGGGATGATAATTTCTAATACGAGCTGGGGGATCTCTCCTGCCTTGTTGGTACACCAATCCATCTTCTTCTTCTGAGTCACCTCTCAAATTTCCAACCACTGTCTGTTCTCCCGTGTTGCCTCGGGTGTTGCCGTTTCAGGGCAACACTGGGCAACACTTGAATCTGTGGCTGCACCGCCGAACCGGTCGTTCCAGCCCTACGTTCGACTTCTTCCAGAAGGTCGAGGTATATCATCACCGGTTCTCCTGTAGCACTCAAGTAATCATTAAATTCAATATTTACCGATTCTTGAATCACTTTTAACCTCAGATTATAGACTCGATAAGCATGACTGTTTTGAGAGTAGCCCAGAAAGATGGCTTTGTCACTCTTGGAATCTAGTTTTCCTAAGTATTCCCGGTCGTTTAAAATATAGCACAAACACCCAAATACGTGAAAATAGTGAACAGTAGGTTTCTTTCCATTTAAAATCTCATAGGGTGTCATAGTAGTACCGAGTCTTAAGAAAACTCTATTCGTAGTGTGACAAGATGTGTTTAATGCTTCGGCCCAAAAACCTTTAGAAATATTTCTAGCAATTAGCATAACACGAGCCATCTCCATTAAAGTCCTATTTTTCCTTTCAGCAATACCATTTTGTTGTGGTGTTTTAGGTGCTGAAAATTCATGGTGTATCCCCTTTTTTACTACAGAATGTAGAGAAGGAGAGATTTTCAAACTCTCGACCATGATCTGACCTTATTCGAAAAATAGGAGAACAAAACATGTTTTTGATTTTAGAGACTAAGTGAGTAAATTTATCAAAAGTTTCAGATTTTTCTCTTAAGAAATACTCCCATGTAAACCTAGAAAAATCATCAACTATCACATAAACATACTTCTTACCTCCCAAGCTTTCTACCTCAATAGGACCCATCAAGTCCATATGTAGAAGCTGAAAACAATGTGTTGTTCCTGAGTGTTGCTCATTGTATTGTTCAACACTGTGAGCAACACGAATTTGCTTACCCTTTTGACAGTCACCACACATCATGGTGTCTTTGAGATTTAGTTTAGGAACACCTTTGACGGCATTGTGTTTGATAATCTTCTCAAGATTCCTATAATGAGAATGACCTAACTTTTGATGCCATAACCTTATATCATCAAGTTTTGTCAAATTGCACACTGATTTATTACCAACCAGGTAGCAATTATCACTTGATCTTATTCCAGTCATGACACAAAAGTTAGTATTATCAAACACTTCACAGGTATTTTTATTGAATTTTACCTCCAAATTGTCATCACATAATTGGCTAATGCTAATTAAATTAGCAAGTATACCATCTACGTGCAAAACATTTTTCAAAGGAGGAAAACCAACAATATCTAGTGTTCCTTTACCAACTATTTCACTCTTGCCACCACCACCATAAGTCACTGAGCCTCCTTGAATAGGTTGGTACTCTGTTAGGAATGATTTTGTACCGTCATATGACGTGAACAACCACTATCAAAGTACCAAGTTCCTGCAATGTTAGTCCTAAAAGCTGTGTAAACAACATAGCATTTCAGTTTTTCCTTGGGTAACCAAGCCCTTTTTGAAAATCTGAATTTCTGTTCACCAGTGTTGCCATGAGTGTTGCCCTGAGAAATTGGCGACACTTGAGGCAACACTTGAAGACTGGACATTTTCTTTTGAAGAAAAAAACAATCTGATTTTATATGTCCAGCTTTGTGACAGTATCCACATTCATTGGATTGATCAGAAGTATCACTAGGAGTACTACCCTTTTCTTTGACACGCTCTTTTACAAAACAATTTTTAGTTTCAACATCAAACAAGGAAGAGGTAATACTTTCTAGTGATTCTTGGAACCCAAGACCAGCTTTCAGAGGCTTACTCAATTTGAGTATTTCATCCAATTTGGATGAACTTGTGTTGAGTTTTTTGAAGGTGGATTCGGCTAGGTTGAGTTTGGCCTTGATTTTATCAAGATCCAAGTCTCTCCTAATGAGTTGAACCTCTAGCCGAGTCAAGGAGTTCTTAAGATCCTGATTTTCCTTTTTCAAGAAAACCACCATCTTGTTCTCCTTTTTCCATTCCACGAGGAGGGATTTATAGAGGTTTTTTAATTCACAAATGAGCTCATCTCTATCAAAATCATCCTCTATAAACTCCTATGAATTTAAATCAGCAGAACCATGTAAACTAAGATCATTTATAGAGTCATACCTGCTGAGTGTTGTGCCAAGTGTTGCCATTTCCTGGACGGCACTTGGGGCAACACTTTCTGAAGTAGTTACAAGTGTTGTGTCAAGTGTTGTCAAATCTGGGACAACACTTGAGGTAGCACTTTCTGTCGAGGGTAGGTCCTCTACCATGGCCATCATGACCACTTGCTCCGTCTTTTCATCTTTCTCCGTTCCTTCCTCCTCTCCATCACTAAGAGATACCCACAAGTTTTTACCCGCCTTTCTCAAGGTGTTAGCACATTCATTGGCATAGTGACCCCAACCTGATGTAAAGTAAAACGCAGCGGAACTAAAATAAACAGGTTAACCGATTCAATCCTCGCAAAAGGAGTAAAATCAATTAACGAATAAAAAGGGATATGATTAAACTTCTCGCAAAAGAATTTAATCTAATAATCAACCGAAGAAGATTATTGGAAAAGCCAATTGAAGACTTTAAAGGAACACAAGAACAATTGCAAAACTTGCAAAGGAAATTTGATTCATAAAAAATAACGTGTTCTTCTAGGCTGTTTAAAGAGAGTATAAATACTCCACAAAACCTCTAATAACTAGGAAAAGGAAAAAGGAAAAAGAATCCTAATTAACTACGTTAAAACAGGAAAGAAATCAAACAAAATCCGCAAATACGTAACGAGCACGAGTCGTGCAAAAACGCACGAGTCGTTCCACGCAAAGAACACTTGTGACACGAGGCGTGATAAAAGTTTCAGTCGTGCAGGATCTCATCACGACTCGTGATGAGAAGCACGAGTCATGCTTATCGCTGAAGATCATCCTGTCATTCTGGTGCTGCTTTCATCACGGAATACATCATTCTCCCTCACTTCAAAAGGATTCGTCCCCGAATCATCATCCAAATAAAGCAGCACATCAAGATAAAACTCAACTAAATCTGAAACATTAAACGTTGGAGAAATGTTCCACCCCTCCGGCAAATCTACAATATAAGCATTGGCATTGATCTTTGACAAAATCTTGCACGGCCCGATCTTCTTGGGGTGAAGCTTGCTGTAGGTTCCTTGAGGAAAACGCTCCTTACACAAATGAACCATAACCAAATCACCAACAGAGAACTCCTTCAAGCGACGCCTCTTGTCCGCGGCTTCTTTGTACTTTGCATTAGAATCTTCAATGTTCTTCACAACCTCCCTTTGCACCTCATCAAACTTTTCCGCCATATGCTCAGCAGCGATGCTAAACCCCAGAAGCTTTGGCAAAGGAACCAAACCAAGAGTATGAGTAGGGGGCCGTTGATACACAATCTCAAAAAGGGACTTCTTAGTAGTGCGATTGGGCATATTATTGAAAGCGAACTCAGCTGTAGCTAACATCAAATACCACTTCTTAGGATTGTCACCACACAAACAGCGAAGCATACTACCCAAGGAACGATTAACCACCTCCGTTTGCCCATCTGTTTGAGGATGAAAAGCACTACTAAACTGCAACTCCGTGCGGAACAAGCCCCATAAAGTACGCCAAAAGTGACTCAAGAATTTCGTGTCACGATCAGAAGTAATAGTCTTAGGCACTCCATGCAAACGCACCACCTCCTTGAAGAATAAGCCCGCCACATGACAAGCATCCGAAGTCTTCCGGCAAGGAATGAAGTGAGCCATTTTGGAGAAATGATCAACAACCACAAAAACGGAATCATTGCCACGTTGTGTACGAGGCAAACTAAGTACAAAGTCCATAGAAAGATCTTCCCAAGGAGCCTCCGGAATAGTCAAAGGAGTATACAAACCCGTATTTTGAACATGACCCTTGTTAGATTGGCAAACCATACACTTCCGCACAAACTTATGAGTGTCCTTCCGAATCTAACGCCAAAAGTAACTCCTTGTAACCAACTCGACTATCTTGTCCATGCTATGATGACCATCCTTGTGAATCTCATTGATAAGACTCTCATGAACCGAGCCTTGAGGAATACACAAACGATATAAGTAGAAGAGAAACCCATCTTGTAGGAGAAAAGACCCACAATTGCCACCATCACGACATCTAGCCCAATCTTCCGCAAAATCCGGATCGGTCTCATATAACTCCTTGAGACAGTCAAAACCCACAACAAGGTTATGCATAGTCACCAATAAACATGCCCGACGGCTCAAAGCATCCGCCACCTTGTTATGGCTACCACTCTTGTGGATAATAACAAATGTAAACTGTTGGAGATAAGCCACCCACCTTGCATGCATTCGGTTCAAAGACTTCTGTCCATTCATGTACTTCAAGGCTTCATGGTCCGTATGAAGAATAAACTCTCGATGGAGTAAATATTGCTCCCAATGTTTGATGGCTTGCACCACCGCATAAAACTCAAGCTCATAAACTGTCCACTTCCGTTTCGACTCTTCCAACTTTTGACTCATAAAAGCAACCGGACGCTTTTCTTGAATCAAAACAGCCCCAATGCCAACAACAGAAGCATCCGTCTCAAGTTCAAAAGGCTTAGAGAAATCCGGCAAAACTAAAAGTGGAGCACTAGTCAACTTTTCCTTAATCAAGGCAAAAGCAGAAGTCGCCTCATCGCCCCAAGAAAACTTCCCTTTCTTCAAACATTCGGTAATAGGAGCCATGATAGTACTAAAATCCCGAATAAAACGACGATAAAAAGTAGCAAGACCATGAAAACTCCGTACCTCACTAATGGTAGTCGGAATAGGCCAATCTCGAATAGCCCGAACTTTGTCCTCATCCACATGAATGCCATCTGCAGAAACAATATAACCCAAAAATAATAGTTTGTTAAGCATAAAACTACTTTTTTTGAGGTTAATGTATAACTCGTTCTCCTTCAAAGCTTGCAAAACTGCTTTGATGTGTGCAAGATGCTCCTCCTCGGACTTACCATAAATCAAGATGTCATCAAAATAAACCACAAGAAATTTACCATTAAATGGTTTCAAGACTTGATTCATCAAACACATAAAAGTTCTAGGAGCGTTAGACAAACCAAAAGGCATAACCAACCATTCAAACAACCCCTCCTTTGTCTTGAAAGCTGTTTTCCTCTCATCACCCGAACGAACACGAACTTGATGGTACCCACTCCTCAAATCAATTTTAGAAAAAACTGTAGCACCACGAAGCATATCCAACATATCATCAAGGCGAGGAATAGGGAAACGATACTTGACCGTGATCTTGTTGATGGCACGACTATCAACGCACATACGCCAAGTACCATCCTTCTTAGGCACAAGAAGGGCCGGAACTGCACAAGGACTCAAACTCTCCTGAATGCAGCCCTTTTTCAATAACTCTTCCACCTGCTCCCTCAAAATATCATGCTCAGCCGGACTCATACGATAATTTGGAAGATTAGGAAGAGATGCACCCGAAACCAAATCAATGTTATGCTGAATATTACGTAAAGGAGGCAACCTCGGTGGTAACTCATCAGGCATAATAGAACTATACTCATCCAAAAGTGATTGCAAAGAAACAGGAACCATACTAACACCCCCTACAACATCCTTATGAACCACAGCAAAAATACAAGGAGAATCAACAAGATCATCCATAAATTCAGAGACAGTGCATAACGAGATAATAGGTTTAGTCTTTCCTTTGGTAAGAGAACCCTTAACTTTCAAGGGGCATAAATTGAAACGTGCCCCATCCTTCTTGAAGGAAATAACATTATCCTTACCCGTAAGGCATTTACATTAAGATCAAATTGCCAAGGCCTCCCCAACAACAAATTGCAAGCAGTCATATCAATTATATCACACAAGATAGTGTCATTATAACGACCAATAGAGAAAGGTACAAGGCACTGTTCACGTACCTTAATCTTACCAACAGTATTGATCCACCCAACGGAATATGGTGATGGGTGTGGCTTTACGTCAAGCTTCAACTTATCCACCATATCACGTGCAATCAAATTCTCACTGCTCCCACTGTCAACAATAATATGAATATCACAATCTCTAATCTTCCCTTTGGTGCGAAAAATACTATGCCGTGCCGGATCCTCTGTTTCGCTAGGGGTAGTTAACATCAACCGATTAACCACCAATGAATCATGAGTCTCGGCATCTTCCTCCTCCTCATTAGGATCCTCCCAATAAACTGGACCATCCTCTTCCTCAACATCCTCATCACGATCCACCATATTAGCATTCTTTCGAAGATGACAACCACTAGATGTATGGCCTACTTGCCCACACATAAAACATTTATTACCAAAAGTCCTAGCATAAGGATTGGGAGTTTGACGCCCCAAATTAGTGGTAGGAGGTTTACTTACAGTGGGGTTTTCAACGGTGGTGGGGGTTGGTGGCACAACTTCAACCGGTTTAGGGGGTGGGGTTGCACTTTATTCTGAGCCGTAGATGAACGAGGACCCACAAATCTCCCATTATTACTCCCAGCAGAAGATTCGCCAAACCGTGTAGTCGAAGAAGAGGCAAGTTGCCGCTCCACCTTTGTAGCTCTAGAAATCACGTCGGCCAATGAATGATGAGTAAACAATTCCACCCGATTTTTAATAGCAACCCGAAGACCCGATTCAAACCTTGCTACCTGTTTTTCCTCGGATTCGAACATATCAGTGCGAGCCGCCTGACCATAAAAATCTCTAGCATACTCCTCCACCGTTCTATTCCCTTGAGTACAAGACAAAAAAATCACATATAATTGTTGCTCATGATCTTCAGGGAGAAATTGTCTTCTTAACTCAAGCCTCATATTTTCCCAATGATCGATTGGTCTTTGGCCCTCTCTCCTCCGTTGTCGGTTTAAGGTCTCCCACCATGCGGAGGCACCGCCTCGTAACTTGTAAGCAACATAGGGAACTTTCTATCCTCCTCAACTCTCATCAAAGTAAATAACTTTTCTACCTCAATCAACCAATCGAAAAATTCCTCAATACCCAAGTTACCTGAAAAAGAAGGAATGTCAGCACGAATTTTAGGACGGTAGTCGACGGGCCTATCATCCTCTCTTCATCTCTCTTCTCGAAAACCTCCAGCCGACCGACGGTTGTGGTCGTCCTTCGGATCATCCCGACGTCCTCTATCCCCATTGCCAACATGAAATCCTCTCAAAACTCAATCAATTCTCTATGTTGACGCTCTTGTCGCTCTCTTGTCTCCCTCGCCTCTTCTGCTTTGCGATTCAAAGCTTCAAGAATTGTGGAAAGAGTGATATCTCCGTTGTTTCCTTCCTCGGCAGCCATCGACTCGTCTAAGAACCCTAGGATCGACCGATTTATGATACCAACTGATGTAAAGTAAAACGCAGCGGAACTAAAATAAACAGGTTAACCGATTCAATCCTCGCAAAAGGAGTAAAATCGATTAACGAATAAAAAGGGATATGATTAAACTTCTCGCAAAAGAATTTAATCTAATAATCAACCGAAGAAGATTATTGAAAAAGCCAATTGAAGACTTTAAAGGAACACAAGAACAATTGCAAAACTTGCAAAGGAAATTTGATTCATAAAAAATAACGTGTTCTTCTAGGCTGTTAAAAGAGAGTATAAATACTCCACAAAACCTCTAATAACTAGGAAAAGGAAAAAGGAAAAAGAATCCTAATTAACTACGTTAAAACAGGAAAGAAATCAAACAAAATCCGTAAATACGTAACGAGCATGAGTCGTGCAAAAATGCACGAGTCGTTCCACGCAAAGAACACTCGTGACACGAGGCGTGATAAAAGTTTCAGTCGTGCAGGATCTCATCACGACTCGTGATGAGAAGCACGAGTCGTGCTTATCTCTGAAGATCATCCTGGCGTTCTGGTGCTGCTTTCATCACGGAATACATCACAACCGGAACAAGCATGACATTGAATAGATTTAATGTACTTAGGATCGGACCGGATCTTTTCCGAGGATGCACGCCTAGGTGGGGTATCCTTTTGATTTGGAGGAGGACCTCTCCTTGGCACAAAACTAGAGGTTTTGGCCGCTTGGTCCTTAGCTTTTACCTGCACACTGTTAAATTTTCTAAGCGTGAAATTATATCTCTTTGCAAGTAAAGCTACACTAGTATTTTCATCTAACTCCTCGAAGACTTCATCTTCATCATCCACACATGTGTCTGAAGAGTCGAATTTTAAGGCAATATTCTTGCCTTTAGAAGCCTAGGTTTGTTCATTGAGATTCATCTCAAAGTTTTTCAAAATACTCATTAAGGAGTTAATGTCCATTGTTGAAAGATTATGGGCCTCTTCAATAGCTGAAACTTTAATATTAAAACGTTCGGGAAGAGTACGAATAGCTTTTGAAACAAGTTGTTTATTTGTAAAAGGTTCCCCTAATACTTGACAAGCATTTGAAATATCAATCAACTTTTCAAAATAAGACGAGATGTCTTCGTTTTCACCCATTCTTAATCTTTCAAATTTACTAGTGAGACCTCTAAGCTTTGTTTCTCAGAGACTACCATCTCCTTCACAAAATCTTTGTAAAGTATCCCAAGCATCTTTTGCAGTGGGACTATTTTGAATGAGCTTGAACATATGCATGTCAACCCATTCATAGATGGCATTTAGTGCCTTTTCATTGAAACTAGCAAGATTATTCTCTTCAATTGTCCACTCGAATTCAGGTTTGATTTGAACGTCACCATCGTCATTCGGAGGAAGCATTGGAACAGAATAACCATTTAAAATAGATCGCCAAGCTCGAAGATCAATTGATTTGATATGCGAGCGTAGGCGAATCTTCCAATAAGCATAATTTGATCCGTCTAAAACCGGTAATCTCTTTTGATTAGGGTTAGCAGGATCATAAGCCATGACAAAAGGATCTAAACACTTAGTATATCAAGTGCTAGGCTCTGATACCAATTGAAATTGTCTATGGCTTAGAACAAGTGAGGCGAAACTCACAAGGTGAGACGAAACTCACAAGCGTTGTCCTTAGTGTTAGCTACACTAATAATAACACATAGACCAATTCAAGAAAAACATAAATAAATAGAAATAAATCTAATTTGCAGCGGAAGAATTAAAACAATACACAAGAATATAATTTTTATCAAGTTATATAAATATATAACTTGATGGGTGCCAGGAGGGCAAGACCTTTCTATTAATAATATGAATTCAATACAAGGTCGAAGAAGTTCCTTAATGATAAACAATCATTAACATAAGGAACAACATATAAAATAACTCTCTCTGAAAATGAACACTCAAAACCTCACAAAAATATAAAAATCTATATGAAATTCTCGAGTGTCGAAATGAGTGTTGCCAACACTTGAACGGCAACACTTGAGAGCAGAATTCTATTTCTTGTGCAGATTTGCATTTTCTGAATTGGATGATCTTCAATGAAGATCCACTGCACTATTTATAGGCCACAAAGTCTTGGAGCCTCGCTTTCAAAATGATCAAGAATGCCTTGGAGTTTGTTTCCTCCAAAATAGCCTTCTCGCCTCATTTGTAGGAGACTAGGTCTTCTCTTGCTTCTCTTGCTTGTACCTCTCAGTTCTAGATGACTTGTACTCTGACTTGTTCTCCCCCTGAATAGCTGAATAAAATCTCTTTTTGCTTGGTCATTAATTAAACAAATAAGCACATGTTTATTTGTTAATTTTTCTCCTCTTCTTCGTGAATCACGCCTGGCAGTTTCTGTTGATCTTTTCCAGCTCATTTTAAGCAGACTAACTCCTGTTATTTAAACATTAATTTCCACATTTTTATTTGTGAAAAATACAGTAACTATCTCAGTGTTGCCAAATCCAAATGGCAACACTTGTGGCAACACCAGTGGCAACACTGGTTTGCAACACTTGGGACAACATTCATGGCAACACATGATCTAACATTAACAGTTATATACATCATTATCACGATTTTCAACATCAAGGATATAAAGGCCATTGAATGAAATAGCAGTACAATAATGCATATCACTCTTGTAAATAGAAAACTTCTTATCACATATAAGAAAATTAAAACCTTCATTATCCAAACATGAAATCGAAATAATATTCCTACTTAAAGCTAGAACGTAATAAGAATTGTTCAAAACAAGTATTAGTCCACTAGATAAAGTAACTTCATAAGTTCCTACGGCTAATGCAGCAACTCTTGCTCCATTCCCCACACGTAGGTCCACTTCACCATCTTCAAGCATCCTTCTGTTCTTTAGGCCCTGCACATTTAAACAAATGTGAGATCCAAATCCGGTATTCAATACCCAAGAACTAGAAGTAGATAGGAATATATCTATAACAAAGATACCTGAATTCGAAGCAACACCTTTGCTCTTCTTCTGTGCTTCCTTGTATTTTGAGCAGTTTCTCCTCCAATGTCCAATCTCATTGCAATGAAAGCAGACTGCGTCCTCTTGGGACTTGGGCTTGGCACCCTCTTTCTGTTTGGCAACATTTGCCTTAGAATTAGCAACTTTTACCTTTCCCTTACCCTTGAAACCTTTCCCTTTGGTAACCATCAACACTTGATCAGTTTTCTTCTTGACAATATTGGTTTTCGCAGTGTTCAACATTTGAACTAACTCGGAAAGGTTCTTATGCATGCCCCCCATGTTATAGTTCATTATGAAATTACTAAAACCTTTGGGCAATGAATTCAATATCATGTCAGTAGCCAACTCTTGGCTAATTGGAAAACCAAGCCTCTCAAGATGCTCAATGTGGCCCTTCATCTTTAGAGCATGGGGACCAACAGCTTGTCATTCACTCATCTTGCATGAGGTTAGGGCCTTAACTGTGTTATACCTTTCTTGCCTTGCTTGAACTTGGAACATTTCCATCAGTCGATTGTTTAGATCAACTGTCCCCAAGTGCTCAAGATCCTTCTGAAGGCTCTTGCACATGGCGGAGAGCATGAGGCAACCAACATCAGTAGCATCACGCTTATGATTCAGATATTGATCCCTCACTGCCCTAGCAGCATTAACAGCAGGTTCAGGTTGAATAGGTTCCTCGAGAACGTACAACTTTTCTTCTTGCCTGAGAACAATTCTCACACTACGGATCCAATCCATATAGTTTGTACCATTCTCTTCCAACTTTTCCTTCTCAAGGACAAATCGCAGTGACAGATGATTATTGTTTGATGCCATTTATTCTACAAAAAGATATACATAAAATATGAACACATATAAGCAAACATATTATATGAGAAGTATAATGCATTTACATGAAAATAAATGCTCCCACTAAATTATACACCTTCCAATGCAAATAAGCATAATATACATTTAATGGGCTAAGATCCAATTTTAATTTAATTTCAAGTTTGCTATTGCAAACCGCTCAAAACTAAATTAATTAGGTAGAAACATCAATCATATCACATATATGACTCTTAGATCTTTTATGAGATTTATTCAAGGCATCATATGTCTAAGCATATTTTAATCTCATCTTTTGCCTTGGGTCCAAAACCATTTTGATAACCCAATTAAGTTCATTCACTTTAAACGTATAGGAACCACCATTTCCTCATCTTGCTCGCAAACGAATAGAATCAAAGTACCTTGCTATGGCAAGCCCACCCAAAACTATCCTAGTGGTCTCAAGTGTTTTAATCATGAATTGACATAAAGAACTTAAAAGTTAAATGAAGGTTCTTTAAAACAGATTATAAGCATATCAACAAAGGTAATCATAATCGCGCACCAGGTAAGTTCCCAGGAAGATAGGTGAGCCACAAGGACTACTTAAGTACCACATCTCTCCTTCGATAGAACTCTCCTAGACATGCACAATCAGAATACCAGCTCTGATTTGCAACATAATCAATACTTTGTATAAACAATCAGATTCCTTTAAATTTTGCGTAAACTGACTTGTTTCTCATAAACAATCAGAAAACCAAAATTTTAATGTTTCAATTTAAACATTTGGGAAATTACAATTTAATGTTTCAACTAAACATCTAACAAAAGTTATTAACACATAAGAACACATAATGCATGCATCGCAACAATTAATAAAATCACATTTAAATTAATTAAGCATGCATAAACAATGAATTAATCTAGCATAGCCCTATAAATTTAATTTCCATAATATATAGCATCCAGATTAAGACATAAATATCAGATTGTAAACATATTCACATATTTAGCAGGATTATTTAACAAACTGATTCTGCCCAGATTAGGCAAGTTTTGTCGCGTGAAAGAGGCCAACTCTGTCGCGTGACACAAACCAACTCTGTCGCGTGACAGAAGATGCAGTTTGCAGATTTTTCAGATTCAATCAATTCTAATCACAAGCAATTAAATCATATAAATAGCCTTTAAAAGATTTAATTCAATATGAATAGAACACGATTTAGGCACATTGTTTCAAACACAATAAAATTCTACCGCATACAAAAACATGCAACGAACATGTAAACAATTTATATAAATATTTTAGCATGTTAATTCAAACTTAACCAGACGAACGGGGCTCTGATACCACTGTTGGGTTTTATGGGTCCATACGCAGCAGAATAAGCATCTAAATAACACAAAACCCAAGAGCCCTAGAATCCGTTCTATACAATTAAATTGAATTCCTATGAGATAGAATATACCAACTTTAATTGCTTTCCGTTCTTGAGCTATCGAACAATGTATCGATGTGATTTTGAATCACAAACTTCGATCTTCAAGGCTTGAATCCTCAGATTCGAACTCTAGGCCTTGATCGTCGTACGAGCGAAGACCCTCTAGTATTATCCACACCTTTGAATGAACCAAGAACAATTCTTGATGATTGCTAGATCCTTAAACCTTAGAGAGAATATTGAGAAACCTTTTGTTGTGATTTTCCTTTTTGAAAATTCGGCTAGCTGATTAGGGTTTACAGACTACATATTTATACTACTTTAGTATAGGTATTTGTTTCCTAATCGTATTAGGAAATTCTGTAAACCGCCTCTGTGCGCGGCGACATATGGCATTTGGCAAGGTCCGTCGCACGACCAGGCATGCCATATGCAGGAACTCTCAATTATTTCTTCATTTGGTTTAACTAATTCATTCTAGTTGTGTGTGACCCAATAGGATTATATTATGTTGGCAATGAGCCCGATCATATCGACCCTCATAAAACATATGTGGACTCTAGCAAGCCATTATGTCTACCCAAATAATATAACGTAAGAGTTCACGTTTCCAATGGTATACTTCTATTTTTCCCTTTGTCTCACGATGTTATATTGAACACAAGTCATGATCCACGTCAACTTGTATTTGTTCAATGCTTTTCTCGATCTTGAGTATAATGATAATCCAATCGCATTGGGGTATGGCCATAAACTTTCATCATTATCACTCATCGAGGGGCCCAAGAAAAACATCTCTTTTTTGAGGGACAAATTCCATCTTGACCTATCATCCTTCCCATCATGAATTCGATCATGCCAAAGATAGCCTTTATAAATATCGTGTTAAGATATCGTTTGACTAAAATCAAACATGACTTTAATCATATGTAAGGTCATGATAATCTCAGGTCTAGGGACTAAATGAAGTGACCATATGAGATTTAATTATGACATTTGACCATGACTTAAATCTCAAACGGGTCAAGTCCAGTCACTTGTTCTCTAACAAGTACCCATAAATTTAATGTGCATCTCTATGCATATAATCATCATATGATTATCCATTAACATTTATACTAATTATTCACTTAATAATTAGGGACGGAGATTATTACAAATAAATATGCAAAACATATAATAATCAAATAATAAACTTTTCATATAATAATAAATAATGTCAACATATAAGTCTATCAACTATAGGCCTAGGGCATAACACTAACAGTCTCCCACTTGCACTAGGCCCAATCTCCCATGTATCGAATACCTATGGACCTAACATGACCATCATGCTTAGCTTGCGGGAGAGCCCTTAGTTAATGGGTCCGCCACGTTGTCATCAGTGTCTACTCTGCATATCTTTACGTCTTCCCTTTCGCATATCTCTCGGATAATGTGGAAACGTCGAAGTATGTGTTTGGATCTCTGATGTGACCTTGGTTCCTTTGCTTGTGCAATGGCACCATTATTGTCACAGTAAAGTTAAATAGGATCATTGATGCTTGGAACTACTTCCAAATCACTAATGAACTTTTTGATCCAAACGGCTTCCTTAGCTGCATCAGATGCTGCTATGTACTCAGCTTCGGTTGTAGAATCAGTGACGGTACTTTGCTTGGAACTTTTCCAACTGACAGTGCCTCCATTCAGCGTAAACAAAAATCCTGTCTGCGATCTGAAATCATCTTTGTCGGTTTGGAAGCTAGCATCTGTGTAACCTCTTACAACAAGATCTTCTTCCATTCCTTCAAAGAACAAGAATACATCCTTAGTTCTTCGTAAGTACTTGAGGATGTTCTTGACTGCTAACCAATGTGTTTCGCCGGGACCCGATTGGTACCTACTTGTTATGCTTAGAGCACATGAGACATCGGGTCTAGTACATAACATAGCATACATGATAGACCCAATTGCCGAAGCATATGGAATACCATTCATTCTCTTTCGCTCATCATTAGTCTTAGGACTTTGAGTCTTGCTAAGAGATACACCATGCAACATTGGCAAGTTTCCTCTTTTAGAATTTTCCATTTGGAATCTTCTAAGAATCTTGTCAATGTAAGTACTTTGACTTAAACCAATCATCCTTTTAGATCTATCTCTATAGATCATGATACCAAGGATATATGCAGCTTCGCCCATATCTTTCATTGAAAAGCACATTCCCAACCAAGACTTGACAGTCTGTAGTGCAGAAATGTCATTTACAATGAGTAAGATATCGTCGACATACAACACTAGAAATAGTGCTACGCTCCCACTAATTTTCTTGTATACACAAGATTCATCTACGTTCTTGATAAAGCCAATCTCTTTGATTGCTTCATCAAAACATAGATTCCAACTCCTAGAAGCTTGCTTCAATCCATAAATGGATCACTGCAACTTACACACCTTATTAGAATTTTCTGGACTGACAAAACCTTCAGGTTGTATCATGTATACATCCTAAAGTAACTTCCCATTTAGGAAAGTTGTCTTGACATCCATTTGCCATATCTCATAGTCATAATATGCGGCTATGGCAATTAAAATTCTAATAGACTTAAGCATAGCTACAGGCGAAAAAGTTTCATCATAGTCGATACCATGAATCTGCCTATATCCCTTAGCTACAAGCCTAGCCTTATAGGTGTGCACCTTCCCATCCATGTCGGTCTTTTTCTTGAAGACCCATTTGCACCCTATGATTTTTACACCTTCGGGTGGATCAATCAAGTTCCAAACTTGATTATCAGCCATGGATTGCAATTTGGATTTCATGGCCTCTTGCCATTTTTTCGAATCAGGAGAGGACATCGCTTCTTGATAGCTAGTAGGTTCATCGTTTTCGATTAACTCCACTTCATCACTTTCCGTAACGAGAAATCCATATCTCTCGGGTTCGGATCGTGACCTACCACTTCTGCGAAGGACTTGTGCATCTTGAACCGGTTCTACAACTCTTTGTGAACTTGGTTCAGTTTTTACCATTGGTTCAATGTTGTTTTCGGGTTCTCGAATTTCTTCGAGATCTATTTTACTCCCACTAGTTCCTTTGCGAAGAAACTTCTTTTCTAAGAAGGTATCATTTTGAGCAACAAACACTTTGTTCTCGTTTCGGTTGTAGAAATAGTATCCTTTAGTTTCCTTAGGATAACCCACGAAAACACATTTATCGGACTTAGGTGCTAGCTTGTCAGAAGTTAACTTCTTGACATAGCATCGCAACCCCAAATCTTCATGAAAGACAAACTAGGTTTTCTTTCATGCCACATCTCATATGGGCTCTTTTGAACTGATTTGGTAGGAACTCTGTTTATAGTGAAGGCAGCAGTTTCTAGTGCATGTCCCTAAAAGGATAAAGGAAGCTCAACTTGACTCATCATAGAACGAACCATGTCTAACAAAGTTCTATTCCTCCTTTCAGACACACCATTCCATTGTGGTGTTCCGGGTGGAGAGAGTTCTGAAATGATTCCACAACTCTTAAGATGACTGTCAAATTCTTGGCTCAAATATTCGCCACCTCGATCAGATCAAAGTACTTTAATAGTTTTGCCAAGTTGATTTTGCACCTCATTTTGAAATATTCGAAATATCTCAAACGATTCACTTTTATGTTTCATTAGATAAACATATCCAAATCTACTATAATCATCAGTGAATGTTATGAAGTACTGAAATCCTTCCCTAGCATTGCAACTCATAGGTCCGCATACATCAGTATGTATGAGGCCTAATAAGTCGCCCGCCCTTTCACCAGTTTTGGTAAATGGGTCCTTGGTCATCTTGCCAAGTAAACAAGATTCGCATGTCTCATATGATTCATAATCATGTGAGTCTAAAAATCCATCCTTATGAAGTTTAGAAATGCATTTCTCATTTATATGGCCAAGAAGACAATGCCATAAGTAAGTGTGGTTTACATCATTGGGCTTAGATTTCTTGTTAATGTTATAGACATCATTATCACGATTTTCAACATCAAGGATATAAAGGCCATTGAATGAAATAGCAGTACAATAATGCATATCACTCTTGTAAATAGAAAACTTCTTATCACATATAAGAAAATTAAAACCTTCATTATCCAAACATGGAATCGAAATAATATTCCTACTTAAAGCTGGAACGTAATAACAATTGTTCAAAACAAGTATTAGTCCACTAGGTAAAGTAACTTCATAAGTTCCTACGGCTAATGCATCAACTCTTGCTCCATTCCCCACACGTAGGTCCACTTCACCATCTTCAAGCATCCTTCTGTTCTTTAGGCCCTACACATTTAAATAAATGTGAGATCCACATCCGATATCCAATACCCAAGAACTAGAAGTAGATAGGAATATATCTATAACAAAGATACCTGAAGTCGAAGCAACACATTTGCTCTTCTTCAGTGTTTCCTTGTATTTTAAGCAGTTTCTCCTCCAATGTCCAATCTCATTGCAATGGAAGCAGACTGCGTCCTCTTGGGACTTGGGCTTAGCCTCTTTGGGCTTGGCATCTTTGGGTTTGGCAATATTTGCCTTAGGATTAGCAACTTTTGCCTTTCCCTTACCCTTGAAACCTTTCCCTTTATTAACCATCAACACTTGATCAGTTTTCTTCTTGACAATATTGGTTTTCGCAGTATTCAACATTTGAACTAACTCGGAAAGGTTCTTATTCATGCCCCCCATGTTATAGTTCATTATGAAATTACTAAAACCTTCGGGCAATAAATTCAATATCATGTCAGTAGCCAAATCTTGGCTAATTGGAAAACCAAGCCTCTCAATATGCTCGATGTGGCCCATCATCTTTAGAGCATGGGGACCAACAGCTTGTCATTCACTCATCTTGCATGAGGTTAGGGCCTTAACTGTGTTATACCTTTCTTGCCTTGCTTGAACTTGGAACATTTCCATCAGTCGATTGTTTAGATCAACTGTCCCCAAGTGCTCAAGATCCTTCTGAAGGCTCTTGCACATGGCGGAGAGCATGAGACAACCAACATCAGTAGCATCACGCTTATGCTTTAGATATTGATCCCTCACTGCCCTAGCAGCATTGGCAGCAGGTTCAGGTGGAATAGGTTCCTCGAGAACGTGCAACTTTTCTTCTTGCCTGAGAACAATTCTCACGCTATGGATCTAATCCATATAGTTTGTACCATTATCTTCCAACTTTTCCTTCTCAAGGACAGATCGCAGTGACAGTTGATTATTGTTTGATGCCATTTATTCTACAAAAAGATATACATAAAATATGAACACATATAAGCAAACATATTATATGAGAAGTATAATGTATTTACATGAAAATAAATGCCCCCACTAAATTATACACCTTCCAATGCAAATAAGTATAATATACATTTAATGGGCTAAGATCCAACTTTAATTTAATTTCAAGTTTGCTATTGCAAACCGTTCAAAACTAAATTAATTAGGTAGAAACATCAATCATATCACATATATGACTCTTAGATCTTTTATGAGATTTATTCAAGGCATCATATGTCTAAGCATATTTTAATCTCATCTTATGCCTTGGGTCCAAAACCATTTTGATAACCCAATTAAGTTTATTCACTTTAAACGTATAGGAACCACCATTTCCTCATCTTGCTCGCAAACGAATAGAATCAAAGTACCTTGCTATGGCAAGCCCACCCAAAACTATCCGAGTGGTCTCAAGTGTTTTAATCATGAATTGACATAAAGAACTTAAAAGTTAAATGAAGGTTCTTTAAAACAAATTATAAGCATATCAGCAAAGGTAATCATAATCGCGCACAAGGTAAGTTCCCAGGAAGATAGGTGAGCCACAAGGACTACTTAAGTACCAAATCTCTCCTTCGATAGAACTCTCCTAGACATGCAAAATCAGAATACCAGCTATGATTTGCAACATAATCAATACTTTGTATAAACAATCAGATTCCTTTAAATTTTGCGTAAACTGACTTGTTTCTCATAAACAATCAGAAAATCAAAATTTTAATGTTTTAATTTAAACATTTGAGAAATTACAATTTAATGTTTCAACTAAACATCTAACAAAAGTTATTAACACATAAGAACACATAATGCATGCATGGCAACAATTAATAAAATCACATTTAAATTAATTAAGCATGTATAAACAATGAATTAATCTAACATAGCCCTATAAATTTAATTTCCAGAATTTATAGCATTCAGATTAAGACATAAATATCAGATTGTAAACATATTCACATATTTAACAGGATTATTTAACAAACTGATTCTGCCCAGATTAGGCAAGTTTTGTCGCGTGAAAGAGGCCAACTCTATCGCGTGACACAAACCAACTCTGTCGCGTGACAGAAGATGCAAGTTTGCAGATTTTTCAGATTCAATCAATTCTAATCACAAGCAATTAAATCATATAAATAGCCTTTAACAGATTTAATTCAATATGAATAGAACACGATTGAGGCACATTGTTTCAAAAACAATAAAATTCTACCGCATACAAAAACATGCAACGAACATATAAACAATTTATATAAACATTCTAGCATGTTAATTCAAACATAACCATACGAACGGGGCTCTGATACCACTGTTGGGTTTTATGGGTCCATACGCAGCAGAATAAGCATCTAAATAACACAAAACCCAAGAGCCCTAGAATCCGTTCTATACAATTAAATTAAATTCCTATGAGATAGAATATACCAACCTTAATTGCTTTCCATTCTTGAGCTATCGAACAATGTATTGATGTGATTTTGAATCACAAACTTCGATCTTCAAGACTTGAATCCTCAGATTCGAACTCTAGGCCTTGATCGTCGTACGAGCGAAGACCCTCTAGTATTATCCATACCTTTGAATGAACCAAGAACAATTCTTGATGATTGCTAGATCCTTAAACCTTAGAGAGAATATTGAGAAACCTTTTGTTGTGATTTTCCTTTTTGAAAATTCGGCTAGCTGATTAGGGTTTACAGACTACATATTTATACTACTTTAGTATAGGTATTTGTTTCCTAATCGTATTAGGAAAGTCTATAAACCGCCTCTGTGGCATGTTATGTCGCACGGCGACATATGCCATTTGGCAAGGTCCATCGCACGATCAGGCATGCCATATGAAGGAACTCTCAATCATTTCTTCCTTTGGTTTAACTAATTCATTCTAGTTGTGTGTGACCCAATAGGATTATATTATGTTGGCAATGAGCCCGATCATATCGACCCTCATAAAACATAAGCGAACTCTAGCAAGCCATTATGTCTACCCAAATAATATAACGTAAGAGTTCACGTTTCCAATGGTATACTTCCATTTCTCCCTTTGTCTCACGATGTTATATTGAACACAAGTCATGGTCCCCACGTCAACTTGTATTTGTTCACTGCTTTTCTCAATCTTGAGTATAATGATAATCCAATCGCATTGGGGTATGGCCATACACTTTCATCATTTTCACTCATCGAGGGGCCCAAGCAAAATATCTCTCTTTTGAGGGACAAATTCCATCTTTACTTATCATCCTTCCCATCATGAATCCGATCATGCCAAAGATAGCCTTTATAAATATAGTGTTAAGATATCGTTTGACTAAAATCAAACATGACTTTCATCATATGTAAGGTCATGATAATCGCAGGTCTAGGGACTAAATGAAGTGACTATATGAGATTTAATTATGACATTTGATCATGACATAAATCTCAAACGGGTCAAGTCCAGTCACTTGTTCTCTAACAAGTACCCATAAATTTAATGTGCATCTCTATGCATATAATCATCATATGATTATCCATTAACATTTATACTAATTATTCACTTAATAATTAGGGACGGAGATTATTACAAATAAATATGCAAAACGTATAATAATCAAATAATAAACTTTTCATATAATAATAAATAATGTCAACATATAAGTCTATCAACTATAGGCCTAGGGTATAACACTAACAATGTGGTCATGGTAGTGGCAGGAATTCATTGGGTAGGGGCCGCAAGGGATCCATCAATGAACATGAACAAGTCATGACCGAGAGGGTGGCTTCAATCTAGATTTTTCGGGCGATGTAGTTGGTTAGGGTAAGTTTGAGGATGTGGGGTGTGAGACTACAATTAGAGGCTTGGTAGGCTCAACAGGATTAGCAAGGAAGAGAACATCAGATGAAGCCATGGAGAGATCGGGTAGATACAAGCCGAGAGAGAGAGAAAAGAGAAAAAAAATGGATCTAGGCTCCTGATACCATACGGAGATAAGAAATATATTGAGAAAATAGATTTATTGATTACTATAGCTTCAGTATATATACAAGTACAAGGAGTTATATATGGACTAAAATACCTACTATATATAAGACATTGATTTACATGAGGACTACATGAGATAATAATGAAAGAGATATACAATATCATGAAGAAGATTTGAGATGAGATACTAATATCTTTATTAGAAAGTTTTTGTGAGAATGAAAGTGAGATTTATTGAAAAAAACATATTCATTTTGGGGTTGTCCTATTTCGAGTGAAACTTACAAAATGACAATGTTCTAATTCGAGAGAAACGGAGAAAGTATATCATGTTCAGCAAAAATGTAGTATGAGCTTAGTTGTGCTGAGATAAACGGTACAAGCTTGACCATTACCATTTGCACATAGGGACAATTACCACATTGTCTCTCACCCTAACAATAATAACCATTAATGACACAAACTTTGTGAATTGATCATCAGGTCCTCATGTTATAGGTGGACATGTATGTCCTTGCATATTATATGAAAGCACACTTGTTCCACTCATTTAATGACGTGGCACGCGTTGTGCTTTCTTTCTCTTTCTTTTTCCCCTCAAAACTTTAAAATAAAATATTTTAAGATCCAAAAAGTCAAAAAAATATATGAAACAATCGTTGTGTTCATATTATCAAGACGAATTTAAACTAGTAGTATCAACATATAATTTGAAACAAATTTCAGAATGTTGTTCCAAGTTCACAATTATTTTTGAGAAGTTAATAATTATTTTTCATAGTTGCTCCAAAAACAACTAAGAGTTCACATTTGTTTTTAGCTAAATTCATAATTTTTGCATGAAAATGGCTACCATTTACTATATTACAGTTTTTTAGTTAAGTTCACATTTGTTTTTAGTCTTTTATGTCTACTTTTGCAATTCTATAAGGTTATTTGACAAATTTGTTAAGTTCACAGTTGTTTTTAGTTAAGTTCACAGATATTTTTAGTCTTTTATGGCCTCTATTTTTTCAATTTTATGAGAATGTTTGACATATTTGTTAAGTTCAAAGTTGTTTTTAATATTTTATGACCTATATTTTTGTTATTTATGAGATTATTTGACATGTTTGTTAAGTTTACATTTGTTTTCAGTTAAATTTACATTTATTTTTAGTCTTTTATGGCCTATATTTTTGTTATTTTATAAGATTATTTGACATAATTTATAAGTTCACAATTGTTTTTAGTTAAGTTTACAGTTGTTTTTTGTTTTTTATGGTCTCGCTTGTCATTTGTATTTGTCCAACAAAGTCCTTTTCTATAATTGTTAGGTTAAAATAATTAAATTTCCAAAACATTCAACCAAAGAACAAGAGGGAGAGAGAAGAGAATGAGAGTACTCTCATTCTCTTCTAAAATACCCTTTAACAATGTTTTTTAAACATTGTAATAGACCTTTTACAACGTTTTATAAAATGTTGTGATATCCAACGTTGTAATAGGTCCCAATCTAAGACAACATTTTATAAACGTTGTAGAAAACATTTATAAAACATTGTAAAAAGGGTAGGACAACGTTTTTCATAAACATTGTAAAAAGGGATAGGACAACGACAACGTTTTATAAACGTTGTATAAAACCCAAACACAACGTTTTATAAAACGCTGTCCTATAGTTTTTAGAAGTTAGGACAACGTTTTATAAACGTCGTAGAAACCCCAAACATAACATTTTGTAAACGTTGTCTTAAGCTTTTATACAACGTTTATAAAACGTTGTTTTAAAGTTTTTTACAACTTTTATAAAAAAATCCCTTTCCCCTCCCCTCAAAATCACATAAACACCCTCAAATTCAAATTCATAGTGCTGAATTAGATTAACATGAATTAAGCTGCATTTGCATCTTATTTTTTTCACACAAAACTGGCACATATTTTGATCCAAAACAAAAAACATTGTCGCGTCAACAAAGGATGTCTAGTACAAAACTGAAACATAATACCAGGTGAAGAACAAAAAGATCAGTTTCTGAAGCCTCTGCTGTTTCTTCTTCCTCTAGCTTTCTCAATCTTCCTTCCCTTTGATTTCATTGCCAGAACCTCATAAACCCTAGTGTCATCGGTCACTGTTCCAACAAGCACAGCTATCTTTTCCTCCTTCCCTTTCATGTACCCAATCAACTTAGAGAGAGACACTGGAGGCTTGTTAATTTTGCTCATAAACAACCTCACAAGATCACTGCATTGAAGTTGCTGCCAGTCCTCCTAACAAGAAACCGGTACAACTTGACGATGAGCCTCAAGTAGATATCATCGGCCTTGGGGGCAGTGTGCTTGGTATTCTTACTCTTGCCGCCGGCGACGAGATCAATACCCATTTTGTTGATTGCCGCTGAAGCTTGATTTCTTTACCGGCCGCTGAAGCTATTTGCATCATTATTTAACTTCTATCACTCTTCTCTTACCAGATCACGCTTGGCCTATAATTTTAATACGGGGTAAGTATCAATAACCACCAAATCACGCTTGATTCATTGTCACATGCTTAAATCCTGCGATAGCATCAATAAGCTACAGTCCAAGGATAATAAGCATTTCTTACATTACGAGATATAAGAGTTCGAACGAAATGGACAGCAGCAACGACAAGATAGTTTTCCTTTCTTCGAGTCAATAGTAAGATTTTATCTACAACACCATTAAGCAGAAAGTTGCACCTGCAAGGAATGACTAAAACTTTACATTCTAGTGCAGAAAATCAAAACTCAATGCAATACAAGAAGGGTTCCAGAATTTACTTTATTCTGTAAGGATGATGCAAAACACAAAAACATAGGAGTTCACATATGTTTAGGTAAATCCAAAGTAAATAAATGGCTTGTAAATCCCTAGACCCATCTGCCAAAACCACCCCCACCAATTCCCTCGTTCAAAAGGGACCCATCTAAGGCAATCTTAATCAAACAGTCTAGGTAAATCCATAGTAAATAAATGGCTTGTAAGAGCTTGCAGGTAATGAACTGCAGAAATAAGGGTAAAGAGCTTACGGGTAATGAACTGCAGAAATATTACGGGTAATGGACAGCAGAAATGACTTGATAAAAAACTAACCTTTGGCACAAGAAAAACCCCACAATCATACAAGAATGTGCCAGAGTCAGTCTGCTGCAGATAATCAAGAAATACAGCTCTATAAGCAAAGAGAGAGTGTCCCTCTTTGCCCATAGTAAGATGGATACGTTGACCTGGCTTAAACTCTGTCAAATTTCCTTTAGCGCCTACTTGCGGGTCCTCAGGTGTGTACAATATCTCAGATTCATTGAAGAACTCCGTCCTAATTTTATTCTCAGTTTCAAGTGCTTGTGAAAGTTTACGACCCTGACAGATTACAAGGGAAATATGTCAAGGTTCTTATATCCAAATTCTATACATCTTGGTCATAATCCGATATACAATAATATGCCAGGTATGACCTCCAAAACAAGTATTGACATAAGAAATAGTTCCCAGAGGTAAGAAGTAATCCTACCTGATCCCACATACTAGGTAGAGAAATCGGGTCAAAAGACAGAGATATCGTGTGCAACATAGATGAACTATCTTTTTCAACAATCGCCATAAATATCTGTAGACTATGCTTAGATGGCTTCTGTGGTAGAACATGAAGAATCACTCTCCACTCATACCTGAACTTTGGGAAAAGTGTACCTGAAATGAGAGCTAGAATAAGTAAATCAATATACTCTGCAGAAATAGTAATTTCCTTGTCTATTAAGGTTGGCCGAAAATGATGGAGTGATGTGGTGAATTTCATTATATGTAATTCCCTAATTTTCTATACATTTTATCCTTATTTTGATGTAATCTAGAGTAGTTTTGATATAATTTCGAGTAGATGTTGGATTGGAAAGTTTGTGGAAAATCATTGTATTTTGAGACTATTTTTAGTGATTTTGTGATTTTCCTGCGAAAGTTTACTAATGCTGAGGATAAAGCTGAAATTATCAGAAGTTCGGGAATCAGAATGAAAATCTTGGAAGTCAAGGACCAAACTGCAGATCTAAACAATTCAGTGACCATAGTGAAAGAATGAGAATAGGAAACCAATTCCTGTACACGTGCAAGTGAAGTCCCAATTGGCGTGTGTTGACTGCGGGAAGTGCTTTGACCGAGGGAAAAGGCTTTAGTTATTAATTTATTTATTTTTCCTTTTTCCTTTTATTATTTAGTTAGGGTTATTGGACGGAGGAGTATATATACTTCTTTTGTCAATTGTTTTAGGTAGACTTTTATTATTACTTTTTCCTAGAGAGTTGATAGCTTTTTATGGAGAACTAATTCCTTTACTTTGGATTCAATTTTTGGAACCGTCTTGAATTCAATTGAGGTTAATTTCTTTTCATCTATTTTGTCCTATTCATATTTTCTTCTGTTCTTAATTGATTGATTTGATTTCTAGGGTTTTTCAATTAGGCCGATTGTTAAATCTTGAATCTTAATTCATTGCTAGAATTCCCTAAGATTGTGTCAATTTAGGGTTTCATAAGTAGCAAATTTATGATTTATGCATGTGTCATGGTAAATTATGAATAGGAAGGAAATAGACAAGTATCTAATTGAAATAATATTAGAACATGTTCTCGATCTTAATCTCTTAAAACGGAATCAATCGATATTGTGAATCTAGACTGTGTCAGTTAGGTTTAGGTATTGATTAGGGTTATTAGTGAATGTGTCATTGCTATTAACTAATATAAAAGGAAGATATAGAGATTGAAATAAATCTCGTGATCGAGTGAATAGGGTAAAAGTGAAAAGAGTTAACCAATGATATTTGAATGATAGACGGGGAAAATAATTGATCCGAAGTGCTTGCCTTTAATTGTTTAAAACCTAGTTTTGAATTCCCGTCTTAGGAATTAATTAAAATCAATCTTAGACCCCCAATCTTGTCAAGTGACAATTGTGCAAATAAATAACCGTTCTTCAGTGGATCGACCCTGGACTTGTCCTAGCTGCAGTTTTGTAGCCGAGTCTTGTCTTGGTAATTAATTTGTAGGCGTGTGACTTTAGCCTATCAAATTTTGGCGCCGTTGCCGGGGAACGGTGTTTATTTGTTTGCACTCTTATTCTTTTCTTAATCTATTTCTTTTTCTTTTTTCTTGTTTCCTGTTTAGTTGAGCGTTATTATTATTGTCATCTTGTGGTGTGGAACCTTTTATGGTCCATACCCGTTCTGCTAGTCAGTTTGCTAGTCCTTTTGTTCTGGAAATTGAAAGATATTTCAGGTACAGGAGAAGTTTGTAGCTAGAAGAGATGAATAATAATAACGGTAGGGGTGATCATAAGCCATCTGTTTGTGCTGTTTATGTGAGGAGGAAGAAGAAAGTTGATGGGCAAATGGTGTCTATAGAGCCCGAACAGAAGGTTGAAAAGAGTGTTGAGCCAGAGTTGGAGGCGGAGAAGGTGGAAGAGAAAATTCCTAAAGAGAAGTATATTACACCCGTGTTTCCTGTTTATGAGCATGTCCCTCCGTTTCCTTATGCATTGAGGGAGGATAGAAAACCAGAGCCTAACAAGGCTATCTTTGACACATTTAAGAGGCTAGAGAGAAATCAGAAGGAAAGGAGTCAAAAAAAGGTGAAGATCTTGGAGCATGTGTCTGCGGTTTACAAGAAAAAGAACACAAAAATTTCTTGGGGGGTCCCCAAGAAAAAGAAAAAGGCCAAGAAAAAGGCCATAAATTTTTTTTGGGATTCACCCGATTTAATCAAGAAAGGTACACATGTGTGGTGGAAATTTGTGGGTATTTGTACTCGTGAATGTGCGAGGTGGGCCAAGGGAAGAAAAGTTAAGATAAAAAACAAGATGGTCACCTCTAATCCCCGTTGGAGTAGGAATCCGGTCGGGCTAACGACCTTAACCAAATGCGCTTATTGGGAGGCAACCCAAAAATGCATGTTTTTAGTTGTTTTATTTATTAGTTTAGTTTGTATTTTAAATTTTTTTGTTTTATATATTTTATTTTACGGCTCGAATCGGTGCTACTAAGGTATTTTTGTTGTTGGTGTTTTGTGTAGGAAATTGCAAAATGTGGGACGGAGCAAAACAGTGCCTAGTTAAAAAAAAAAAAAAAAGATTTTTAGACGAAAGGCTGGACCCGAGGCGCCAGCTTCAAAAATCTCATGCGGCCGCCACAAGCCAAGAAGCCACGACCGATGTTACTGCCTCTGATGCGGGCGCCAATTTCCTTCTCAAGCGTACGCCTCCTTTGAATGAAATGAAAAAAAAAACTGTGAAAAAAAGGGGGCCTAAAATAAAAAAATAAAAAAAGGCCTTTAAAAAAAAGGGGGGGGGGGTTTTCCAAAAAAAAAAAAAATCAAAAATGATTTTGAGATGAACGAATGGACCAATTCCCTCGGCCACTTCTCTGCCTAGGCCATGCCCCAAATCCTCGGCCACCCACTGTCTTGCTTTTGGCCAGCCAACCAATTTTTCAGCTGCAGCCCTCTTCTTCCAATCAACTGCAGTTTAGCCCTTCAACTTTCATATTTTCACCTTGCTCCCTCCTTTTTCCAAATTTTCAATTTAGCCCCTAATCTTTCTAAAACCAATTTTCCCTTCTTTTTCCAAAATTTCCAATTTAGTCCCTTCTTTGCCCAATTTTCCTCTTTAACCCCTAAACTTTCAATCTAAGCTTATCTCCCCCATTTTCTACCTAATTTCATTTTAGCCCCTGAACTTTCAAAACTCGAGAAATTTGGCCATTGTTCACCCATGATCAACAACAATATGGGAGTAGCTAGGGATGGCCAAATTGGATCGGAACCGGACCGAAACCGGAAAACCGGACCGGAACCGGACCGGAAAAGCCCGAAACCGGAGCGAACCGGGGAGAAAACCGAAACCGGACGGACCGGAACCGGGGTTAGTGTGGGCCGGTTAAGGGTTACAAAAATGCCAAACCGGACCGAAACCAAAACCGTGAACCGGACAAAATTTCCACATTTTCCAAAGAACCGGACCGAAAACAGACCGGAAAAGCCCGAAATCGGAGCGAACCGGGGAGAAAACCGGAACCGAACGGACTGGAACCAGGGTTACTGCGGGCCGGTTAAGGGTTACCATTTGGCCGAACCGGAACCGGCGGTTCAAGGCCCGGAACCGGAACCGGACCGGATTTGGTCATCCCTAGGAGTAGCTCGAGTCAAGGATCTTTTTGGGTGCCAGATTTGTTTCCACCTCCTTAGTAGTCCCGAAAGGTATCTCTATCCCTTTCTTATTTGTTTAGTACTTGTATTGATGCATATGGGACTATGCATTGTTTAGTGATGGGGGTGGAGTTTGTATAGTTATTTTTTATGTATATAGTTGTTTTCTTCTTTGTATTAAAAAAAAACATTTGAAAAAAAAAACATTTGAAAAAAAAAATAATTGAAAAAAAAGGAAAATGAAAAAAAAATGAGAGGCTAAGTGAAAACCCGAAAGGGCGCTTAGGCAAAAGGTGAGTGAGTGAAATACTTTCTATCGTTTACATCACCGGAGTGGAGACATAAGGGAGGTTTTGGAGTATCGAGTAGAACCATTATTGGAGTAGGAGGTTCGGATAGTGGTGCCTAGGATTTAGAAACCCTCGTTCACTATTGGAGTAATAAGGGGTGATGGTGCTTATCACGAGGTAAATCTTTATTTAAGGGTCGCAACCTTAACAATGATTTCTTTTTATGAGGGTGTATGTTGTGTGAGCCAAGCGTGGGGGAAACATAGGACATATTTAGTTTCCCTTGGCTTTTATTTGTGTGTACCTTAGTTTGGATACCATTTTATTATGGGAGTGGGTGTCAAACTAAGGTCATTATTTTCATTGTTGATATTTTGGTGTTATAAGGAGACAGAGTTTCTAATTACTCCGATGGCTATTATCGTTCATTGATATGGGTGGCGGATTAGAGGAGATTAGGGATCATTTTCCTCCCATGCTATCTGTTTAGACCGGCGATTTAGAGTGGGGCTAGTATATTACTCAGGGACGAGTAATGGTCTAAGCGTGGGAGAATTTGATGTGGTGAATTTCATTATATGTAATTTCCTAATTTTCTATACATTTTATCCTTATTTTAATGTAATCTAGAGTAGTTTTGACGTAATTTCGAGTAGATGTTGGATTGGAAAGTTTGTGGAAAATCATTGTATTTTGAGACTATTTTTAGTGATTTTGTGATTTTCCTGCGAAAGTTTACTAATACTGAGGATAAAGCTGAAATTATTAGAAGTTCGGGAATCAGAATGAAAATCTTGGAAGTCAAGGACCAAACTGCAGATCTAAACAATTCAGTGACCATAGTGAAAGAATGAGAATAGGAAACCAATTCCTGTACACGTGCAAGTGAAGTCCCAATTGGCGTGTGTTGACTGCGGGAAGTGCTTTGACCGAGGGAAAAGGCTTTAGACCATCCCCATCAGTGACCCTGACCCAACCCAACCTCAAATAAAATATTAATTTTTCTCACCCAACCCAATCCAACCCAACCTTATATAATTTATACTCCCATCAGTGACCTCGACCCAACCCAATCCAACCCAACCTTTTAAAAATAAAATTAATATATAAAATATATTAATTTTAAAAATATATTTATATAAATACAAAATCAAAATAATTAGATCAAAAAAAAAAAAAAAAAGAAATTGCACTGGCTAGGGGTCAGCAGACGGTTGGGCGGTGCCGAGTCACCAAATTTCGTGACTTTCCTTTGCTTTTTTTTTTTTTTTTTTTTGGGGGTGACTCTCACTTGGAGAGTCAACGATGGGGATGGCCTTAGTTATTAATTTATTTCTTTTTCCTTTTTTCTTTTATTATTTAGTTAGGGTTATTGGACGGAGGAGTATATATACTTCTTTTGTCAATTGTTTTAGGTAGACTTTTATTATTACTTTTCCCTAGAGAGTTGATAGCTTTTTATGGAGAACTAATTCCTTTACTTTGGATTCAATTTTTGGAATCATCTTGAATTCAATTGAGGTTAATTTCTTTTCATCTATTTTGTCCTATTCATATTTTCTTCTGTTCTTAATTGATTGATTTGATTTCTAGGATTTTTCAATTAGACCGATTGTTAAATCTTGGATCTTAATTCATTGCTAGAATTCCCTAAGATTGTGTCAATTTAGAGTTTCATAAGTAGCAAATTTATGATTTATGTATGTGTCATGGTAAATTGTGAATAGGAAGGAAATAGACAAGTATCTAATTGAAATAATATTAGAACATGTTCTCGATCTTAATCTCTTAAAACGGAATCAATCGATATTGTGAATCTAGACTATGTCAGTTAGGTTTAGGTATTGATTAGGGTTATTAGTGAATGTGTCATTGCTATTAACTAATACTCGTATAAAAGGAAGAGATAGAGATTGAAATAAATCTCGTGATCGAGTGAATAGGGTAAAAGTGAAAAGAGTTAACCAATGATATTTGAATGATAGACGGGAAAAATAATTGATCCGAAGTGCTTGTCTTTAATTGTTTAAAACCTAGTTTTGAATTCCCGTCTTAGGAATTAATTAAAATCAATCTTAGACCCCTTGTCAAGTGACAATTGTGCAAATAAATAACCGTTCTTCAGTGGATCGACCCTGGACTTGTCCTAGCTGCAGTTTTGTAGCTGAGTCTTTTTTTGATAATTAATTTGTAGGCTTGCGACTTTAGCCTATCATGGAGACCGTGTAAACTTCACTTTCTCAACATTGAAGATAAGATGAACATTACCTAAAACATGAGATTGACCCAGAGTGAGACATATAAATTTTCCCCTCTTCTGTAAAACTCTCTTTACCTAGTTATATACAACACATAAGACAAACTCATTAGATCTACTAAATTATTGCCGAGTGATATTCAACTTTAATAAATTGCAAGTTATATACTAGAAATACACTTCAATATGAGTCCAGGACACCTCTGATAAATACTGATCTCCAAGCTTAGGGCCAAGTTCCGGCACCATCAAACCATCTAATCCGCACGTATCAAGAACCCCATCAAATGTCTCATTTACAAACTGAAGGTAAAAATTAGAGAAGAAGTGTTACAGAGCAGGTAAAAGTTATTGTGATCCAGATTATGACTCAGAAGTAGGACATTAACAATTCAGAAGTTGGTTAGGGTAAAAAAGTAAATAGGTATGAACCTCAGCATCGATGAATTGAGTATTCGTCACTTTATATTCAAGCACAAGTAATCGACCTTTCTTGAATTTCGGTATTTACATTTTGTTAGGTTACGTTATCAAAAACATAAAACATTATGGAGCAATTAATAACTTCGGACAGACAGCCAACATAAGGTACATATTAAAGTTCATTAATATTTACAGATGAACTCGCATCAAAGATTTCATAAAACGTGTCAATCTATCAGTATGCATTCAAGAGTGACTTCAAACAACTATAGATTCAAAAGAGAAAACGAAAAAAAAGTCAGATTGCCTAGAAATAGATGGCAAGACCGAGTAGGTGATACCCAATTCGGGCAGTAAAGTTACAAAAGGTTAGGTTTGTATGCGTATCATGCACTCATATGATGCAGTTAGAAAGTGTGATTACGTCAATATTAACAACCATTTAGAAAGTGTGATTACATCAATATTAACAACCACGGTAACGTAGTAGAAGACCAAAACAAACATGAACAACAATAACAAAGAAGGATATTAAGGAGTATCGCTGTGCGATGATGTTGCAACAGACCAACCTGAATTGCAAAGCAGGAGTCCTCAAGTCACTAGGACGAAGGCTGAATCAGTTGAGAGAGTTGTATAGAAGATCTTGCAGTCATGATTAACATTCAAAACTTAAAAATATTGTTTGGTATCAGGAAAAATGATTCTTATACAGTTAAAAAAGGACTAATGTTATTTGAGATTGGGAAAGGGGGGATCACAAAACCTTATCAAAGAATTTCTAAAAGGAATTTTTTTTGGTAAAAAAAGAATAGCTTAGATTAAATGGAGAAAAGAAAATAAGAGAGGTGAGGGATTGTTTAATTAAGATTAGTCAAAGGCTTCTTAAGCAGGCTAATGACTTTGACTTAGGTTCAAGGACTTTGACTGTTGATAGACAGCAAAAGGGATTTTGTATAAGAGAACATGGTTTTCTTCAACCGTTGCTCTATTAAAGAGCATTGTGAGCTAATGACTGTGTTGTATAGCCATTTTTATGTTCATGATACATCAGATCTGTAAAATTTGAAAGCAGAAATACTTGTGCAATTTAATTTTCATAGTCAACTCAATTGAACTTATCGCTATGCAATTCTAAAAATTATTATTTTTTCACCACTAGGAATACTATCTATAACATTCTTTAGAATCGCGTAGACATATCTAAATTTTCATAAAATTATGGTGGAGTTGACTATGAAACTCAAAGTAAGAGATTTTTTGGGACGAAGGGAGTATATCTTTAAACAAACGATATAGAAAATGTAACCTTGTGGCCTAGAATATAACCTTGTGGACTTTGAGGTGCATAACCTCTAAATACTTTTTAACAGAACCATCCTTTGAGTATACTATTATCTCCCAAACCCGAAAATACAGATGCATGCAATCAGCCATACATTTGATAAAGTCATGCAAATAATCTAAAGTGCATATCTTTCAATGAACATATAGTTATCACTTAGGGGTTGAGTTATTACACATATACATACACACATACACACAAAAATAAGCCCGCACACACACACACACACATATATATAGATAGATATCTCCAAATTAACCACTTCAATGAACATATATTTATCAATTCAAGAATGGGATTACTCGATTTTTTGTTTATTATTCATGATGAGCCCGGATCTACTGGACCGGGTCTGCGCTCGGTCTGGTCCAAGGAACCGGTGGACGTGGCGGCTTTCTAGACGGCCAGGGGGAAGACCGGCCGACAGATAGGCCCTTGAGGTCAAGACCGCGTCCCTCCCCGCATTAATCCTATCAAAGACCGGAAGGATCCTGACCGCTATATTCGTGCCCGCACAACCTATGACCGTTAGGTCCGTATCCGCAGGACCCATGCCCGCAGGAGGCATGACCGCTCCATCTGTGCCCGCGTCAAATACCTTTGACCGCGGCCACGATGTTGACCGCGGGCACATGTCTGCTTCCCGGTTAATATCAAGCCTTACTGAGCAAGTTAGCTTACCGCTCGACATGCAAGTTGCTTAGGCCCCCATCACGCATTTAATGCGGCTCAGTCAGGCGCCTACTATTTCATTTAATGTGCCAAGCCATCTACACGGCTCATGTCCCTTTCAGCCATGCCCCCTCTGACAGTCAATGTTCCCTCCCTGACAGGGCCAATCAGCTGCGGACACGTGTAGCTGGTCAAATACCAAAGTGCCCCCTAGGGATGATCTCATTGCTTACCTCAACAAGCACCACTACATTGCCTATAAATAGAAGACCTTTGTCCCCTTGGGCAAGGTAAGTTCCAAATATATTAAGTAAGCCATATTACTCTTAAACCCTAAACACACACACACTCCAAGGTATTCAAAGCCTTATTATCTCAGTATTCTTACTCTCACACCCGAGGGCCTGAGTTGGAGTAACATCCAACTTTGACCTTAACGGTGCTTATTTGTGTTGTGATCTAGGTACAAGCAAACCACAAAAATATCCTAGCCAGATATCCTTGAACCGCTCCTGACCCTGAAAAGCTTGGCGTCATCAGTGGTTCCATTGCCGGGAATCTGACTTTCATTAGTTTTTCCCGTTTAAAATCTTTGTTTTCAGAGACACCTTATATTCTAAACAACTGACTGTCAAAAGCTTTCCTTTTCAGTCACTTTCCTTCTTTTCCAAGCATGTCTAGAATATTGGAAAACGCTGGTCATTTGACCATTGAGGACCCTAACCAGGCCTCACCTTCCAATGCCAACAAGGGAAAGGCTACTACCTCTGTCTTTAATAGAATGGGGGCCCGTTCCCAGTCTGCTCACACCCTTTCCCCCGGCCAGAGAGCTATACACAAACTGACAGACGAGGCCCGAGCTGAAAAAGCCCAAGCCCTCCTAAATAATAGCCCAAAACCCCCCCAAGCTCCTCTGAAAAATATCGCCTTAAACACTCCACTCTCCCCGGAGCAAATCCTGAGAAGGACAGAAATCCTGGCCTCCAAGGAGAAGCTTGTCGCGGAGGCCATGGCCATCGCCGACGCTCAATTGGAGATGTTTGAGATAGAGGCCAACGGAGGGCTCCAGTTCCCTCAGGGGTCACTAAGGTTCTCCCAACGAGCTCCCCCTAAATCGCTTGCTAGTCAAGCTAGGGGAGCAAACCGGGTTGAAGCCCGCCAAGCGCACTGTGGTGCAAGTTGAAGACAGCGAGGAGGTTGGAGAAGAGGCCCAATCCAATCTACGTGCGAAGTCCAAAGCCAGACCCTTGGCTCCGGCCAAGGAGAAGGCCGTGACTCCACGAGCTAAGAAGCAGAAGGTTGATAGTCAAAACCCTGAGTTTGCGGATTTCATGCAGAAGATGTGGGAAACCCATCAGAAGGCCGCCCAGAAATGTGGCCGCACCATGGATCCAAAAATGCCAAGAGTCATATGGGACGATTTGAGGGGCAAATGGTTCTATTCTCCTCGGATGAGTCCGTGATGTGCAAAGCCTTGGCTGCGACCTTCACGGGCAAGGCCCTATCCTGGATGCTGGCTCTCAAACCTCGGTCCATCCAATCATTCAACCAGTTCAGGAGCATCTTTCATAATGCCTTTGCTGGTGCTGGTGTACCCGCTAGACCAAAGACAGACCTTGTCCGTGTAAAGCAGGCCCCGGGCGAAGCAACAAAAGATTACATCTCTCGGTTCAGAAAGGTGAGCGAGGAGATTGTAAACTTAGAGGAAGGAGACATCAGACTCTGTTTTGAGGGTGACCTCACCTCCTCTTTCCTCAAAATGATTTTGCCTCCAGCCCACCAAAAACCGTGGAGGAAATGTATGAAAGAGCCTCGGCCATAGCATCCGTCGAAGAGCCAAACGTGCCCGCTCCCCGAGCCTCAGCAAAGGAGAGAATAAGCCAAGTCCAGGAGACCACCCCGGAGCCTGCCCGCACCAATAATCAGGGCAAAAACAGAGGCCGTGGGTCAGACAAACTCCGGAAGGCAGTAGATAGTACACCTTTCACCGAGCTCACCGAGCCAAGAGTGGTAATAATGAGAGCCTCAGATTTTCCTCCTCCTCCCCCAATGCTCAGAAAACCAAATGAGAGGAGTAGAGCTAAGTTCTGTGAGTATCACAACGCCACGGGCACGGTACTGAAGATTGCTTCCAACTAAAGAGAATAATCCAGCAGAAAATCAATAACGGGGAGCTGACCCAGTGGGTTAAAGGGAACAACAACAATGCCCCCAACAATAATAACCAGCAGCGGGCACGAAATACACGTGGCCCCGAAAGGAATGTGAGAGATAACTATGATGAGGATTTGGAGGATTATGACATTCATTTCATTGGCGAGGAGCCTCCCTCCAATAAACAACTCTCCCTTCAAATCCGCACTTTGGAGAAAGTTTTTCTGATTCCCCCCATGACTCCGGAAGAAGAGCAGGAAATAGGGTTCAAAAAGAGTGAACTTGCCTCCTCCCTATTTCACTCTACTCAGCCCATTACCATCCCAATGAAAATAAATCGGGCCAACATACACCGAGTCCTAATTGATACGGGCGCGGCCAGAGACATCCTCTACTACCACACGTTGGTTAGCATGAGGATGACCGAGGCTAACCTGACTCCTTATGCGGGCATGTTGGAAGGCTTCACAAATCACGCAGTTGGGGTAAAGGGGACGATTGTGTTTGAAGTAACTATTGGGGAAAAACCCATGCAGAAGACGGCCAAAATCACTTTCATGGTGGTCGATCTTCCTTCCCAATACAATGCTATTCTAGGCCTAACTGCTCGAGGCGAGTGGGAATAGTTGCTTCCGTTCCCCACCAAAGGGTGAAATTTAACACCCCGGGCGGGGTTGCTACCATCAAGAACCAGCCCGGGAGATTCCTCCGAGCACTCGAGGAGAAGAGAAAGGCAAATAAAGGCCAGACATCCTGCCCGCAGATAGAGGGCGAGGACAAAACGAAGAAAGGGAAGGCCCTAGCACTTGTGCCGCCGCCCATTCCAATTGGCATGCTTTCTTTCCATTCCACTAAGGTGGAGCTCAAGACGAGCAGAAAATCCAAACAGTTGGCCCCTATTCAGGGAGGATACATTGATCGAGGAATTGAGGGAGAGATTGACCGCGATGTCATATACTCTATGGCAACACTAACCGGAGCTCAGGTCAACCCCCCAACTATTATCATTGACTCCTTGCACAATCGTGAAATCAGCGACCTTCAACCTAACGACGAGCTCGAGGAGGTGGTCATCAACCCCCACTTCCCCGAGCAAACTGTTAAGGTTGGGCTGGAAATTCACTGCGAGGAGAGAAGGATACTCATCGAGTTCCTTAGAGCAAATTGTGATGTGTTCGCTTGGAGGGTGGAGGATATGCAAGGAATCAGCGAGGACGTGATCCTCCATAAAATCAATGATGACCCATCCTTCAAGAACATTCATCAAAAATCAAGGTACTTCTCTCCGGAGAAAGAAATGGCGATCAAGGAAGAGGTGGAAAAATTACTCAAAGCGGGGATAATAAAGGAGATTACCTACCCAAAATGGCTGGCCAATGTGGTTATGGTCAAAAAATCCAACGACAAGTGGAGGATGTGTGTTGATTTCACGGATCTCAACAAGGCATGCCCCAAAGACTGCTTCCCTCTTCCTCGCATAGACAGATTGGTGGATTCTATAGCCGGCCACAGAGTATTGAGCTTCATTGATGCATACTCCGGCTACCATCAGATCCAAATGGCTCCTGAAGATGTCCGCTCCGTTGCTTTCATCGCTGCGGGCAAGACTTATTGTTACAAAATGATGCCCTTCGGGCTGAAAAATGCAGAAGCCACATATCAGCGAATGGTCAATCTGGTCTTCAAAAACCAACTGGGCAGAAACCTTGAGGCCTATATTGAAGATATGGTTATAAAAACTAAGGAAAACTCCCACGAGCTCGACGTGGAGGAAACCTCCAAAAACTTGCGCCGCAATAACATGAAGCTAAATCCCCTTAAGTGCGCTTTTGGGGTCAAGGCGGGCAAGTTCCTTGGATTCATGGTCAATCAAAGAGGGATAGAGGCTAATCCAGAAAAAATCCAAGCCCTATTGGACATGAAACCTCCTGCTTGCGTGAAGGATGTACAAAAGCTCAATGGTCGCATCACCGCACTTGGCCGCTTCATCTCGCGGTCAGCAGAGAGATGCCTCCCCTTCTTCAAAACTCTAAAAGGGGGGAAGAAGCCTGATGAATTTACATGGAATCAAGAATGCCATCAATCTTTTGAAGAAGTCAAGACATACCTTGGGCAGCCACCTCTACTCAGCAGCCCGATGCCCGGGGAAGAGCTTTTTACATTTTTAGCGATTCTTGATACGCGGTAGGCTTTGTTCTTGTAAGGGAGGATAATAACTCCCAAAAACAGTTTATTATGTATCTAAGGCATTGTCCGTCGTAGAAGGGCGTTATCTTAATATAGAGAAGTTAGCTTACGCCTTGCTTGTATCTGCTCGAAAATTAAGAGCTTACTTTTCTGCACACCCTATGGCTGCGTACCGAGGCCCCGGTTAGAAAGGTTTTACACAAACCGAGTCCTCGAGGAGAATGCTAGCTTGGTCTATCGAGCTCACCGAGTTCCAGATCACCTACTCCCGAGAAAGACAATCAAAGCGCGAGGCCTTAGTAGATTTTGTGGTAGAATCATCATTCGGAATGGCGGACGACGACACAGGAAAAAGAAAGCGGGCGAGAATCTGAAGAAGTCCCAAATAGCCCGAGCACGAAATTATACAGCCAAGGGAGCGTCCGGAGGAGGTATGGATTTTATACGTGGACGGCTGACTCTGCGAGCAAGCTAATTAGTGGCGCGGGCATACTTCGATCGCACCTGCGGAGAAATTTAAGAGGGCCTTAAGGTTCAAGTTCGAGGCATCTAACAATCAGGCTGAGTATCAAGCAATTATAGCAGGCATGGAATTGGCAAGAGACTTGGGAGTTCAGAATATAGAGATCAATAGTGACTCTCAGGTCATAGTTAATCAAATTAGGGGGGAGTATGATACTATCAACCCAGTGCTAACTCAGTACTGTGGCCTTACAAAAACCCTCATCAAAAATTTCACCTACTATGAAATTTGAACCAAGTCATGAGAGAGAATAATGTGGAAGGCGACCTCCTCTCCCGAGAATAACCGATCAAGAAATTGAGGAATTAGAAACGGTGCCAGATTGAGTTCACAGAAAGACCTGCTATAGATTGAATTCAGATAAACAATCTTGAGAATCAAGTAAGGGAATGGGTAGATGAGATCAAGGATTACATCGAGAAACAGACCCTCCCCGAGGATCCAGCAAAGGCTAGAGCCATCAGAACGGTGTCCACGAAATACCTCGTCCTCGATAGGGTACTTTTTTGACGATCGTTCACCAAGCCTTTGCTGAGATGTGTCAAAACTCACATGGTCACCAACTTACTCTATGAGGTCCATGAAGGAGTTTGTGGCGGACATCCAGGTGCTCGCACTCTCTCAGACAAAATCAAATTCCAAGGTTTCTTTTGGCCTACGATGAGGAGGGATGCACAAGAGTACGTCAGAAAGTGTGATAAGTGCCAGAGATTTGCGGACATTCCTAGACTACCATCAACGGAAGCGAGACTTTGGTAGTACCATCGTGGCCGTTTGATACGTGGGGGATAGATCTTATTGGACCATTTCCAAGCTGCTAGAGGAAGCATTAAGTATCTTTGTTGTGGCCGTGGATTATTTTACTAAATGGACAGAAGCGAGGGCTTAGCTACCATCTCCGAGGAGAATACTATCAATTTCGTCCACGACCACATCTATTGCCGATTTGGAGTTCCCCGAGCAATAATTTCAGACAATGGCACTCAGTTCTCTGCAAAGTTCACCGCGGAGTGTGAGAGAATGAAAGTACAACACCGCAAATCTGCAGTTGCCTATCCTCAAGGAAACGGCCAGGCTGAGGCCGCAAACAAGCTAGTCCTGACCGCCCTAAAGAAAAATTTGGAGGGGCGAGGAGGACGATGGTTGGACGAGCTCCAAACCGCATTATGGGTTGTCCGCACAACTATAAGAAATTCTATAGGAGAAACTCCTTTCTCGCTCACATATGGGTCAGAGGCAATGGCTCCAGTTGAGGTTGCCCTACCCTCGTACAGAGTCACATACTTCGACGAGTCTCAAAACGAGGCAAACAGAAGGTGTGACCTGGACGATCTCGAAGGAAAGAGAATGCGGGCATATGAAAAAATGGTGAACTACTAGCAGAAAGCGAAGAAGCACCACGATAAAAGGGTGAATAAGAGGAGTTTTTCAGTTGGAGATTGGGTACTTAGAAGCGTAGAGGTCCAAGGGGCCCAATCTGGTTTCAATAAACTGTCCCCGAAATGGGAGGGACCATATGAGGTTACCAAAATTATCAAGGAGGGTACCTACATATTGCGACCAAAAGAAGGAGAAGAGCTTAAGCACGCTTGGAATAGCGATCACCTTAAAAGATACTTCTTTTGAAATCTTTGTAATTTTTAGAGGGAGTATAGACCCCTATATATATATAAGGGAGAAGTTATCATCATATTTTTATGCAAAAACCTATATCATCATATTTTGATGCAAAAACCTATTCCCACCAGCCTCAAAAGCTAAAGTGGATGCTCGCAAGCGGATGCCAGTAGGTTAAAGAGCCAACACATGAGCTCCTACCTACTGATGCGCAAAGATCCTTTAAGATCCGCAAGCCTATATGTGTACAAAGGGCCATTACGTCCGAACTAGATCGCGGGGAGGATACTCCGTCCTGCCCGTGTGACACCACCAAAAATAAGTGGATATAGATGCCAGCGGGGACAAAGACCGAAAGTCCGCCCCGCTCAGTGCGCGAAGGTCCTTGTTAGGGCCGTTACTCGTATGCCTGTATGTGACAAAGGCCTACATATAAGCCCGTTCACCTGATCGCCACGAGACCCTCACAAAAAACCTCAAGGGGTTTTGAATAAAGGGTCAAAAAGCGTGAACCTCCAATAAGGGGATACAGTTGTCGGTAGGTTAAAGGGCCTCTATGCTAAATATGCTCCTACCTACTGATGCGTAGACAATAGCCTCACGGCCACCTTCTACATGCCCTATGAAAGAAGCTTGCCTTGGTTACTTTTGACTTACACCACGGCTCGCAAGGCTGGGAATAAGTGTAAATGGATGGGAGTGATCAAAAGAGTTTAACAAAGCCAAGCAGACAAACTGGGGTCAAGACCCCTAAATTTGCCACAAGGCTAAACAAACGCGGTCACAGAGAAATAGGGCTCTCACTAAAAACCTCAAGGGGTTTTGAATAAAGAGTTAGGAAAACTCAAAAAATGCGGGCAAAGGGCCTATTAAGCTTTTGACCGCAGAAGGAGAGTATAAAATTTAATTGTTAGTCAAAAACGCTGGAAAAAGTAAGAAGCAAGAAGGCAAGTACTAAGGTGCTCGAAAATTGCTAAATACTCAAAATAGCCTACAAGACGAGCAATTAAGATAAACAAATGCAGGAACCAATGGAAGAAAAATTCTTGTATTAATGAAAAATAAATATTTACAAGGGTCCTAATCTATTACAAAAAAGAAACAAAAAAGACCTATACTAAGGGAGTTTGATCCTTGGGGGCCTCCGTGGACTCTGTGGCCGCACCTTCTGTGCCCGCATCTGAAGTCGGAGTGGGAGAGGGAAGGCTAGTCACGAGCACCTCTGTAATAGGATCAGAGGAAGGCTCAGCAGAGGCCGGAGCAGGGGCTGCCCGCTGAGGAAAGAGATCACCTATGGCAGGCCCACCTGGAAGAACGCGAGCAAGGGCATCCCCAAGTGATATCGGGTTCTCCCCAAATCGCAGCTCATCCATCTCTCCAATCAGGCTGAGGGCAGTTACTTCTGCCACAGGGGGCAAGGAGGCCGCAGCAGACAGCTCCAAACCCTTAATCTCATCCTCGGACAGAGGAACTAACGCATGCCCGGGCAGGCATTCACCATCTGTAGCAACAAGCGAGCCAATCACGGCCAACTCCTGCACAGAAAACTTGCCCGTGGCCGCGAAGTTCCGAATCTGTGTCCGGACCCCGGCCTCATACTAAGCCAGATTCTCAGCAATGAGCCAGTTTTTGAACTCCTCGGAGTTCTTATATTCTTTCACCGCCTCCTTGCGGACATCATCAAGAGCGGACTTCCCCTCCGCCTCCAACCGTTTATATGGGAGCAGCTGCTCGGACAGCTCATCCACCTTTTTCTCCAAGGTGTCCACGGTCACCTTCATGGCCTCCAGCTTGGCCGCGAGCTCTTTATTCCTAGGCTCCCACTCGGCCTTATGCCCGCGGATCTCATCCAGCTGGCTCTTCGCCTTTTCAAGGCTCTTCTCCAGCTCTGTCACCCTCTCTTGGAAACCCTTCAAATCGGCTTCCTTGGTGGCAAAGGCCTTATCCTTGGCGTCAAGGAGGGAGTTCAAGGTCCCAACCCTCTCTTGAGCCGCATCCAGCTCGCGGAGTTTGGCGGCCAAAATGGAAGTCTTATTTTCCACATCGGCGGACAAGCTATCGCAGCTCTCCCGCAGCCGCAGCACTTTATTGCTCACCTACGGGGAAGGAGAGTAAGAGTTAGACAAAGATCGAAAGAGGGGAAAGGGTGAAGGCAAAGAGAAAAACGATTATCTACCTCGGTCAGAGCAAGGCCTATATCCCCCACCAGGGCAGAGGCATTCTCCTCGGCAACCACATTTTTGTAGAAGTCCGGGGAGTAGAGACGATTCACCAGCCCGATCCCCACTGAGGCATTGGCTGAATTCCGGGTGTAAATGTCCACCCCAGTTACAGGCAGCACATCAGATAACTTTCTTCTGACGGCCAGAGTCTCCTCGCGGGTGGTCAGAGGGGCCACCGGGTAAGCAATCGAGCAGACTGTTCCCCCCATGGGGGGAGAAGTGGATGAGAGGACAGTTGGAGCAGTGGTAGTCCGGGGAGGAGCATCCCCAACTTTCTGAAGCTTCCTATGTCCTTGCCCCTCCTCCCCATCCCTTTCATTCCTCTTCCGGGAATCCACGTGATGGCCGGAAGAAATAGTGCGGCCTGGAGAGGGAACCCGGACAGCGTGGGCTGGAGGAGGACCCCTGGGGGGTGGAGGCAGATTCCCCGTGGTGTTGATAACCTTGGGAGCTGACAGAGGATCCCCGCTCCTTCTGCTTACCACGGGCACAGTCTTATCCTTGCCCGCGACACCTCCCATTTCTTGCTGCCTCTTCAAAGCAGCTACCTTGTTGGCCTTCATATTTTTGGCCTTCATCTGAGCAGCACTTAGGGGGGCCATCAGAAATTGTACTCTTCTGGATCTACTCTGGAGGAAAATAAAAATGGTTAGAAGTCAGTTCAAAAAATCAAAGGCAAAATAAATTAGCAACAGTTTTACAAAAAGAATCAGAGACCGATGAGTTCTGGAGGATCGCACTCAGCGCCCAGCATACAGGTCCTACAGTCGGCCTCAAATTGGTAGTGCTCGTGCACCCTCCAATCAGGGTCACGGGGCAAGGGCTCTATTTCTACTCTGGGGGCATGTGGGGCGCCCTCCCTGCGAGGAGCCACCCCCGAGTAGATCAAGAGGGGATCATCTTCAACTATGGCGCCCACATCATAAACGGGCTCCTCCCCGCGGTCAAGATACGTGGCCAAATGTCTCTCTATGGCACAACGCATGGCATCGGCAGAGGATGGGTCTGGATACTTGTTAGCGGCCACCTTCATCGGGACTGGACTTGATGGTTTGGAGAAGGGCCAACCAAATCTAGACTCAATGACCAAAATATCCCTCTGGTTCCATTGGTCAAATTTGTTCGATGGGGGAGAGAAGGTCCTGGTAGAATAGTTCCTAGCCTTCAAGCTCAGGATGCCCCGACTGATTTGGTTTTGATAATAGGCGTAAAGCCCGGTCAGGGAAGGTTCATAACCTAAGAATCTGTAAACAGCTATGAAGGAAACAATAGCCCTGATGGCATTAGGAGTCAGGTACATGGGAAGGCAGCCGTTGAACTCCAGGAAAAAGTAAAAAAAGGGGTCCAGGGGCAATCTCAGGCCATTCTCAAATTGGGCACCATAAAAAACGCAGGCTTTGTTGTCCTCGCGGACATCCGCTATGGTCTCTTGCCTCAGCTTGTCCTTCCCCTTTATTTGGACATGGCCCAGGGTGCGGACACGGAAGGCGTTGCGGTCAACGTTGTAGATCTCATATATATCCTCCTCCCAGTCAATAGTAGCCACCTCCTTGGCTTTCTTACCATGGCCACGGCCAGGGTTCACCTCAGCACCTGGCCTCTTGCCTTTATTCCGGGCAGGGGCCACCACTATCTCCTCCTCGGAGTCAGGGTCAGAAAAAGCATCGACTATGTTCGTAGTCCCATTAGCCCTCTTGGAGGTCCCCGCGGCCCTCCTACCCTCAACTTCGCGGTCATCCTCCTCGGTCTCAGAGCTCGACGAGCCAAAGAGACCGGTGGCATCACCACGGGCAGAGGTTACTTCAGCCTCATTCTCCCCGCCTCCAGTCGCCTCAAAATTCAGAGGCTCCAGCTCCTCGCTGCTACTCAGATCGATTGGGTTATTAGGGGCCGCGGGCACATTGGGAAATATGGTCCTCAGGGGCAGAACATCCAAAGGGTCATTCAGGTCCGTGCTAGGTGCCCGCGAAGCATTGGTTTATTCAGGATCCATCAGTTCACTCTTTTCCCAGTCACAAATTACATCGGGGACGCGAATCGCTCTCCTCACTAATTCAACGGCGTTCAAAGCCTGATCTCTCTCGCGGGGAAACCTGCACAAAACCCCCCATCACAAAATTTCTTAGCCTACGGTGATCCCCCAACACCAGTACATCACGGTTGTAAATATACTTCCTCTTGGCCTCCCACAACCGGGGTGGGACGAACGGCCCCCAATCGTCTTTCTCACAGAAATACAAAAAACAATGCAGGGACAGCCTTAGCCACCCCAATCCTACCTTCCTAAAAATCCCCCCAGTCCGTTTACAGACAGCAAAGATATCAGGGGTGGATCCATCTCCTAATTCTATGGGACGGCGGGGTCCAAACTCACGAGTAGTCATTTTTACAAAACCCAGAAAAAGAAAAACAGAAAGAGATGAAGAAGAACACAGAAGAAACACCCCAAAAATAATTACGAAGAAAGACTTGAAGGTTGGATTCGGAGAATACTAGCACAGAATTCGCAGCAAGAAATTTCTCTCTCAAGGGCTCTTTGAAGGTTTGGAAACGGTAAAAAGGGTTTGAGGTTTAAGGGTTTGGTATTTATAAGGCCTACCTATACGGGTTAACCCATTAACCCGTATTAATTAGCCCACAAACCACGCCTCGAACCCTGAACCGTCTCCAAACGTTTGAAAATTCGAAAATTCCGCCGGTTGAGCATTTATTACCCCCCTTGGATGACTGACACGTACCCCTGTACGTACCACGCCCCGTCTTTTCATCTGCCCAGGGGCCCACTTGATTAACCGGGAGGCACAGCATGCAAGGGGCCACGTGTCTCTCACTGGTGCCTCCCGAACGTTCCCATAGGCCCATGGGGCCAAGCAACAACCAACAAAAACGCTAACACTGGTGCTCGCCAAAGCGGCGGTCTAATCCAACCGAGCTTCTAGTACCTCCTCGCTCAGACCATAAATAATCACACTCGGAGCTAGGGGCCATTGATGAGCCCGGATCTACTGGACCGGGCCCGCGCTCGGTCTGGTCCAAGGAACCAGTGACGTGGCAGTTCCTAGACCGCTGGGGGGGAAGACCGCGGACAGATAGGCCCTTGAGGTCAAGACCGCGTCCCTCCCCGCATTAATCCTATCAAAGACCGGAAGGATCCTGACCGCTATATTCGTGCCCGCACAACCTATGACCGTTAGGTCCGTGTTCGCAGGGACCCATGCCCGCAGGAGGCATGACCGCTCCATCTGTGCCCGCGTCAAATACCTTTGACCGCGGCCACGATGTTGACCGCGGGCACATGTCTGCTTCCCGGTTAATATCAAGCCTTACTGAGCAAGTTAGCTTACTGGCTCTGACATGCAAGTTGCCGGCTCCCCCATCACGCATTTAATGCGGCTCAGTCAGGCGCCTACTATTTCATTTAATGCGCCAAGCCATCTACACGGCTCATGTCCCTTTCAGCCATGCCCCCTCTGACAGTCAATGTTCCCTCCCTGACAGGGCCAATTAGCTGCGGACACGTGTAGCTGGTCAAATACCAAAGTGCCCCCTAGGGCTGATCTCATTGCTTACATCAACAAGCACCACTACATTGCCTATAAATAGAAGACCTTTGTCCCCTTGGGCAAGGTAAGTTCCAAATATATTGAGTAAGCCATATTACTCTTAAACCCTAAACACACACACACTCCAAGGTATTCAAAGCCTTATTATCTCAGTATTCTTACTCTCACACCCGAGGGCCTGAGTTGGAGTAACATCCAACTTTGACCTTAACGGTGCTTATTTGTGTTGTGATATAGGTACAAACAAACCACCAAAATATCCTAGCCAGATATCCTTGAACCGCTCCTATCCCTGAAATGCTTGGCGTCATCAATTCATGTAAAAACATTTTAATTAATCTTACAACTGACTTAAATCTCCATCTATATTTATAACTAGCAAGTGCCCACAATTGTTCCTCCTAAAACTGAGAGAATATCAAAATCAACTTAATCAAAACTTCTTAATCGAAGAGTTGGACAACAGAAAGTCGCATTCAACGAACACCACCATATCCTCAGGATGTGAAATTAAAGCAAAAAGATATACGAAGAGCTAAAAACGAGTCAGGTCGTAAATTAGTTGACTCACCTGATGCGAAGTGATCCCCGTCGAGCCCAAGGTTTTTTCAGAGAATACATTTGAAGCAAACAGAGAGAAGAGCAACAGCCGGGTTTTCGGAAAAGGGATAGGGTTAGGGCTAGGAAGAGAGAGATATGATACTGTGTTGTTGTCATTGGAGAGTGATGAGCGCAATCCCAACTCCGAAGATGAAATTGATTTGCCCAGCTTCGATTCGATTAGGGTCCGCTCCCGAGTTTTTTAGGGAGAGAAAGGGAAGAGAAGGGAAGGGAAGGGAAGGGAGAGGAAATGGCTGAACATTTCTTTCCTCCCCAATCCGCCTACACGCGGGATGATTGAAATGGAAGGAAATAAGCCCCTCATTTCCTTCCCTTTCCCTCCTCAAAAAAACTCAGGAGCACCATTAGGGAGGAAATCCTCCCACATATTCTCCCTTTTCCTTCCCTTCCCCTTCATTTTTAGGCTCGGGAGCGGACCCATAGAGTGGAGTGGAGGACCTAGCGGTTATAATCCCTTGCACATACTCCTACTCTGTATGCAACTTTAAACATGAGAATAAGTTGTCTTATACCAATGGTCTCCTAGCCTAATGGTATCTTGGGTGACTTTCTGTAGGGGAGGTCACAAGTTCGATTCCCCCCAAGGGGAATCTTGTGGTTTAATTATTTCCTTGGGTTTCAGGAGCCTTGGAGTCCCCCGGGGCACATCCGTGCGATTAAGGAAGCAAGATTGGCCGGGCTTGTACCCTCGGTGTGGGGAGTTCAAATCTTGGCAGGTTTCTTGGTGATGTGGAATGCCCAATCTATTGGTGTTGTGGAGCGGCCGTTTGGTGATGTGGAATGTACCAATTCATTGGTGTTGTGGAGCCAAGTAATTGCCTTGTAGGAGGGCTCCCTTGGGGCTCGGAGTATAAGGGTGCCGCCACCCCGTCGCATAGGGCACATCCGATTTACCTCCGCCGAGCATACCGAGGGGCCGCACTGGTGGTCGAATTAATCGGCGAAGCCGGGAACCCGGGTAATCAAAAAAAAAAAAAGTTTGTCTTATTCTCCTTTTTAGTTTGGTAATAATCTTAAACTAGTATTCTCTTACCCGTGCCACTAGCACGGTGACAGTACACAAATTAAAAAAATGATGAAATCGTCTTCCTCCCATCCCAAAAATAAAATAAAAAATAAAATAAAAATCAACATTTGATGGAGGGTGGTTTGTTTGTGTAACTGCCGAAGAGAATATGAAGAAGTAGATTATTCGGGATCGTTATTCATTTAGGATTAGTAAAAAAATATTTTCTTAATCCCCATTTTACTATTATTCTTTTTTCGTAACCCCAACCCAACCCATTAATCATATAAATAATTAATAATTATTATAATTCATAACCCATCCCCTATCATATTTTTACTCAAGGTTCGAAACAAAAAACTTAAGTAATCATGACAAACGATTTTTTAATTAATTTAGGTACAAACATTTTTCTAAAGTCAGTTTTTTTTTTAAGATTCTAAAATCGTTCAAAAATTTAATTATATATAATATTAATTATTATGTTAAGATACACTCCTTAAATAAATGATCCTAATAAAATAAAAGAGAAAAATAAATAAATCAAATTGAAATACACATAAATAAATAAAAAAAATACCCAATTCAATTTTTTTGAATGAAAGAGTTTATATAAACCCTAAACCTTATTTTAAGGAGTATACTAAATAATTAAAAAAAACCAAAAAATGATCATTTATTTATAATCGTTTACCAACAAAATACAAATCACCCCTAAACAACACAAAATAATATACTCCAATATGTCCCAAAATAAATGTCTATTTTTTTTAAAAAAAAAAATCACAAATTGAATGTCCCTTTCTTACAAATTTTGATTCTAAATGATTTTTTTATCAATTATCACTCATTATATATTTGCAAAACAAAAAATTTTAAAAGTGAATAGAAAGATTATTTATGAATCTTTGCTAAAAATATTTATAATCGATTTTTCTGTTAAAAAAAAAAGAATCTTAAGTCATCTGCAAAAAGAAATAATAGTTAAAAAGGAAAATAGAAAGGAGAAAATGGAAAAGGAAGGTTAAAAAAGAAAATAGGAGAGTGTTTAATTTCAGCTGTTGGATCACTTTTGTAATTACTTTAAATCTGAACCACCACTTATGTGATAGATTTAGAAACCGCCTAATATTAGTCGTAGGATCTTAACAGTGAAAACGAATCTAATGATTAAAAATAAAGAGAAAAAGAAACCATTCAATGAAGACCATTGGATCAGGTAGTTATGGAGAAATCCTGACCGCTTTTTATCTCTAGATAAGAGGCGATTTTTCTCCCTGTATTGTATAATAGATTTCCAAAAATCATAATGAGAAAAAAAAATTACAATCATTATCCTTTCATCTAAAAGCATAGTACAATCCTTCCAACAACTTTTAAAACAAACTGACAAAACTAACACATATGTCAATCACAAATCAACAACATTGTCCTTTTTTATCCACAAGAATTCAACGACTAGTTTTTGAAACTTCGGTATAAATACACCTCTTCTTCAACATTTGAAGCTGCTTGAGATTTATCTAAATGAAACTCTTGAAAATTTGAAGCCTTGTAACCACTAGAATCATTATGCTCTAAATCTCACAGATCTAAAGAACAATGATTCTCAAACACACACACACACATACACCCCTCATTTGGATTAATCATATAAATCTTTCTTCTTGAGATTCAACGGTTTAAGTATAGGATTTTTTTTCATAAAATAGATAAATAGATAGTTTAGAGTTTGGATTCATTGTAATCTTGTAAAGTAATCTTGTAAAGCTCCTCTAAATCTAAAAAAAATCTACTAGTTAGAAAATTCAATACTAATTATCTTGATAGAGAATGTAGATCTTTTAGAACCTCTCAAAATATTGTGTTCTTCACTTTCTGCAAATTCCTTTGAAGTTCTTAGTATGTCTAATTTGCTTTTGTGTTTCATTTGTATATAGATTTTCAAATTTGGTTGATATTGTGTTTTGGTGGAACTTGCCATATACAAGAAAAGCGACTTTTTGAGACGACCAAAATTCGTCATAAATCAATAATTTGTCGTCACAATTAAGGTTTTGTGACAACATTTGTTGTCCCAAAATCTGTCACCTATTCCCTAGTCACAAATGAGCATTGAGACGGATGAGTCACATGTTTTATGACGGAATTTGTAGTCCCAAACCTATGAAAGTTTGTCACAAATGAAAACTTGAAAATTCAAAATTTGTGTCACATTTTTACTAATAACCTGTCACAAACGATATTTAAAATTCCAAATTATGACGGCAACAATCGTCACAGTTGTTGTAACAAATTCCTAAACATTATATTACCCGTCACACAATTTAGTCACAAATAAACACATTATTTTCATGTAAAACTAATAAAATTAGCATCATGCAATTAATAATAAAAAAGAAAAAAAAGGAATATAAATTAATTGTGGCATGATAAATTCAATGCCAAACTTTACTAAAACCAGGTATTTAAGAGTATAAAACATCAAAGAACAAGATATAAAAATCTCAACACAACAAAAAAAAGTCATAAAAATCTAAATTTAATGTACGTAAAATTGTTTAACTCCCGCTGTACCAACTAGACTATCATTTTCTAATGAATTTGAAAGAAAAATTAATAGAAATCCATATCATAGTTTTCAAAGTTCCCCCCAAGTCATCTCCATTGTTGTCCTTTTCAGGCTCGAATGATGGAATATACGCTTTTGCATCCATAATCCCATCCACAATCGCAGGTAGTGGAACCATTGTATCTGTTTCACTTGCCACACCGTGATCCAGCTCTCTGCCACATTCTCCAGTAAATACACCCTGTCATCCATGCTCGTTGAAATTAAGATATGATGCAAGAAAATATATAAATTATTTTACGATGAAAAATGAAATCGGTTGTGAATTCACCTCTGAATAGAACTGAAAATCTGAGCCTCCAGCATTTATGGCAACGGCTATGGGCTGGTTAGCAGCTGCTTTCAGCAGTGCATTCTCGTCATTAGGAGGCACGTCCTCATGTCCATCAATTGACACTGCTGGAGCATTCACCTGCCAAATCGTTGGTTGGTTATGCACGTATTCCAATTGCAATCACGAAAATTAGATAATTTGCAATGTTCAAAATTATAAGTTGATTTCTGCATAGAATACCTTTTAGCATCGCAACTTCCATCTTCATCTTTGTAAGGATAATTGGTCTCTATTGTTATACCACCCTTTTTCTTGATGTAGTCAAAGGCTATGTCCATGAGCCCTCCATTAACTACTCCAACTGAATAACATAAAACCAAAAAAATAGGCCAGTCGCGCAGGAACAACAAAAAAAAAAAAAACAAACACCCTGCACTTGGAATCAAAACAATCCTTAATTCATCTATAACAGAGTTGCAACAGCAGAGATCAAGATACCTTAAGAACCACAAGAGGCTCAAAGATGGCAATAAATTGTGGTGACTCTTTCCCTTGATATATGCGACCCTGCAGGAGGACATATTAAAGATCCAGAGATAAAAGTTGCCAGAGTCTTTTAGACGAGAGAAAATAGAAGGTACCTGCACGGCTCTTCCCTTCAACGAGTTGGATAATGTAGAGGCCAGCTGACCAGCATAATTTTGCTCTTCCTGAAGTTGTGAAATATTACCATGTTATGAAACAAGTACCGGTCAAGGTATCTAACTCATTCCACATTTGATAGAAAGAGAAGAAAATAATGCGTCATAAACTTATTGGGCAACCACATAACTTGATGTACGAGTAACGTTTGAATGATATACACAAGATAAAGCAACAAGTCAGTCTATTTCATCAATTCAGGAGGTTAGCGGCCTGTTCCACCATGTTTCAGCCGAACTTTGCATATCCAGTAGTACCCATTGAGTTTCAAATCTCATGTAAAAACTGATATGACAGTACCTCCTTCATATTCAAATTCAGTTGACACTTTCACTTGGTCAGCTGGCAATGGAGGCTGATACCTGAGCACATTAACAACGAGCGTGAGATAGACTTATACTTGGGTAAAGTTAATCACCACAATATCATGAGAAAAGAAAACAAAGCAGAAAAAGAGTAACGAAAAAAGTGTCAAATTCTCTTCGATATATTACTTGCTCCTCATTTATACAACAACAACAACAACAAAGCCTTAGTCCCAAAATAATTTGGGGTTGGCTAACATGAATCCTCATATGTTATCGTGAAAAAAATAAATAAAAAAATAAAATTAAATTAAATTAAAAAAAAATAATAAAAAAAAATAAAAAATAAAAAATAAAAAAGTAAACAATAAAAAAATAAAAAATAAAAAAATCAACCCCCCACATGGATTTTTGCCCTCCACTCCGGCCTCTTCAACACCATACTTTCATCCACTCCAAGTAAATTCATATCATTTTCAATTACTCTAATCCAAGTTTGTTTGGGTCTTCCCCTACCCCTCGCCATTTTATCATTTCTCCACTGTTCCGGCCTCCTAACCGGTGCATCACTCGGTCTCCTTCTCACATGTCCAAACCACCGTAGACGATTTTCCCTCATTTTATCCTCAATGGGCGCAACTCCTACTTTACCTCTGATCACCTCATTCCCCAACCGATCCTTTCTTGTATGACCGCACATCCATCGAAGCATACGCATCTCCGCCACATTCATCTTATGCACGTGACACTGTTTCACGGCCCAACATTCGGTGTCGTAAAGCAATGCCGGCCTAATTGTCGTGCGGTAGAATTTTTCCTTTAATCTATTGGACATGCCGCGATCACATAGAAACCCTGTAGCACTCTTCCACTTCAACCAACCTGCTTTAATCCTATGAGCCACATCTCCATCTAATTCTCCATCCTTTTGGATAATGGATCCAAGATAGCGAAAAAACTCAGAAGCTTGGATAATATTTCCATCAAATGTGACCGCCCCTGCCTCCCTACTTCCAACTCTGCTAAACTTACACTCCAAATATTCAGTCTTGCTTCTGCTTAATCGAAAACCTCGAGATTTCAAAGTGTGTCTCCACAACTCCAATTTACTTTCAACACCCTCTCTTGTCTCATCAATCATCACAATATCATCTGCGAACAGCATACACTTTGGTATATCATCTTGGGTGACCTCGTCAATTCGTCCATTATCAAAGCAAAAAGAAAGGGGCTAAGTGCGGAACCTTGATGCACTCCAATCTTTATAGGGAACTCTTCAGTCTTTGCAACACTAGTCTGTACACAAGTACTAACTCCATTATACATGTCCTTGATAATATCAATATATTTCTTTGAAACACCCTTCTTTGCTAATGCCCACCAAAGTACCTCTCTTGGCACTTTATCATATGCCTTCTCCAAATCAATGAAAACCATATGCAAATCTTTCTTTTGATCCCGATATTTCTCCATGGTTTGTCTCATAAGATATATTGTCTCCATAGTCGATCTTCCTGGCATAAACCCAAATTGGTTATCCGAAATATCCACAATTTTTCTCAGCCTTTGTGCAATCACTCTTTCCCAAAGTTTCATAGTATGGCTCATTAGTTTGATCCCCCGATAGTTGGCACAATCTTGGACATCACCTTTATTCTTATACAAAGGGATCAGAGTACTCTTCCGCCACTCCAATGGCATTGTGTTAACTCTCCATATCTTGTTAAATAGCGTTGTTAACCAATCTACTCCCCTCTCCCCGAAACATCTCCAAACCTCAATTGGTATACCATCCGGTCCAACGGCTTTCTTCAATCTCATCTTTTTCATTGCCATTTCCACTTCACTCTTTCGAATTCTCCGCATAAAATCTCGATTAACCATACTCGAAGAGATATTTAAATCTCCAACATCCTGCTCTTGACCGCCATTGAACAAGTTATCAAAGTACGAACTCCATCTATCTTTTATCTCTTTATTCCCGACTAAAACTCTTTGGTCTACATCCTTCACACATTTAACCGTCCCAATATCTCGTGTCCTCTTATCCCTCATACGAGCGAGTCTGTAGATGTCCTTTTCCCCTTCTTTTGTATCCAACTTATCATAAAGTTTCTGATTCACCTTTGCTCTTGCGTCTCTTACTGCTTTCTTAGCATCTCTTCTAGCTTCCTTATACTTCTCATAGTTCTCGTCGCTCCTATATTTCCCCAATAATTTGTAGCATTCTCGCTTGCCCTTTATTGCTTGTTTTACTTCCTCGTTCCACCATGATGTGTCCTTACTTGGTGGCCCATTTCCTCTAGATTCTCCAAGGACTTCTTTCGCCACCTCCTTTATGGTATGTACCATCTTAGTCCAAGTCGAATCTATATCCATATCCTCCATATTATCCGCCCAAATACCGGTATCGACCATCTTAGCTACAAATTTCGGTTGATTTTCCCCTTGAAGTCTCCACCACTTGATTCTAGGGTCTACCTGTGATTTTCTCTTCCTCGAAATTCTCTTACTTCGAAAATCAAGTACCACCAGTCTATGTTGAGTTCTTTGTGCTCTCACAGGAACAACCTTGCAATCTGTATAACTCTTTCTACAAGTATTTCTTACTAAGAAGAAGTCAATCTGACTCGCATTACCTCCACTCCTATAGGACACCAAGTGAGATTCTCTCTTCTTGAACCAAGTGTTCATTATACTCAAGTCATATGCCAACGCAAAGTCCAGGATACTATTTCCTGCTTCATTCCTCTCTCCAAAACCAAAACCTCCATGTATGCTCTCAAAGCCATATCGACTAGACCCCACATCAAAAAAAAAAATAGCTAAGACATTAATAACAAATATTCGAATTAAACTATGCCGGATAAGTTAGGGAAGTGACCCACAGCTTGCATAATTTTTGGATCTCAGGAATTCAAAGTTTAAGTCATCAGAACACAATATGGAAGTTATACAACACAACGAAAATAAGATGGCAAATAGCAAGTAATAAAGACATGAAATAGAACAAAATGCTAAACAAATTTTGTACACCCAAAAGTTAGTTTCTATCTCTCACCGGAATTCGATCAGCGTATTTCTCCCTGATTCTTGCAGCCTCAAATTGCCTTTTCTCTAAAGAGCCAAACACCAACATTTAATCACCCAATTAAAAAATCAACTTTTTTAGTAATTCACCAAAATCGATAAATAGAAATTGAATAGCGAAATAATCATGAATATAGAAACCCCGAAAGCCTAAACATACCAAATTCATGTTCTTGCTTGAAGCAGCTTTTAGTCATTTTGGCTTCAAAAACTGCATATCAAAAACACAACCTAAATTCTTATTAAAGAAACTTCATACTACTCCATACTTCAGGAGATACAATAAACAGTTTCAGCTTAAGAAAACTCAACAATAATTATATACCAAATTAAAGGTGGAAAAAGTCTTTGATCAAAAAATTCAAAACAGAGGGCGCAATTAGCAGAAGATCAAAGCAGAATGAACAATACCCAGAAACTGCAAACTTGAATTTCGATTCTACTAATTGATACAGACAAAAATTGAATGTTCAGGAAAAAAATTCAAGAAAGACGAAACATAGTGAAATTAACTGCTGAAATGAGCAGAAATTCAAAGCCCCAAAACTATTCTCAAACCCTAGATTTATATTTTACTTGAATGAGAGAGAGAAGTCAAAGGAGTGATTTGAGGGTTTGGGATACTTACCGAAGGACAGTGGATTGAAGCTTGATGAAGAACGGCGTCGTCGCCGTCGTCGGTTCGTCGTCGGTAGTTCAGCACTCGGACTCGGCTCGCTCGTCGCTCGTCGCTCGGCGCTAGAAACCGTGAAAGACCCAAAGTGAAACAATGAAAATTGAAATAAAAGGCATGAGTGAAACGCCTGTACTTATTTTGTTGGGTGAACTTTTAAGTTCACCTCCTTTTCCTAAAGATTCAATCCTTTTTGGGAGTGCACTTAATAAAAAAAAAATTAAACTGGTTAAAAAATTTGATCGGGGTGCACGTGCACCCACACCCAGCATTGTAGATCCGCCCCTGAGTATAGTGGTAGTGATAGTGATAATGATAGTGGTGGTAGTAGTAGTGGTGGTAGTGGTAGTAGTGGTGGTAGTAGTAGTGGTAGTAGTGGTGGTAGTAATAGTGGTGGTGGTAGTGGTGGTGGTAGTGATAGTAGTAGTGGTAGTGATGGTAGTGGTGGTAGTAGTGGTAGTGGTAGTGGTAGTGGTGGTAGTAGTAGTGGTAGTAGTGGTAGTAGTAGTGGTAGTAGTGGTGCTAGTAATTTTGGTAGTAGTAGTAGTCGTGGTAGTGGTGGTAATAGTGGTGGTAGTAGTGGTGGTGGTAATAGTGGTGGTAGTGGTAGTAGTGGTGGTGGTGGTAGTAGTGGTGGTGGTGGTGGTAGTGGTGGTGGTGATAGTTGTGGTGGTAGTAGTGGTAGTAGTAGTGATAGTGGTAGTAGTAGTGGTGGTAGTAGTGGTGGTGGTAGCGATCGTAGTAGTGATAGTGGTAGTAGTGGTGGTGGTAGTGGTGGTGGTGGTGGTAACTTTTTAACAGAAACTGTTAAAAAGTTGACTGTTTTTTCAAAAAATTGTTTAAAAGTTATCTTTTTTATTCAAAAATTCTTAGAAAATTAACTTATTTCGTAACTGTTTTTAATTCTGTTAAAAATTTCTTTTAAAAACATAATTTGAAGAAAAAAGGAAAAAAAAAGTTAATTTGTATTTCTTTAAAAATTTATAACTTTTTATATAACTTTTTGCAAAAAAATGTATGTAGTAAATAAAAGTCTAAAATAGTCTTCTTTATCCCAAAAAAAAAATTGAAAAAAAAAAGTTAATTTTTTTATATAACAGAAACTGTTAAAAAGTTAACAGTTTCTTCAAAAAACTGTTAAAAAGTTAACTTATTTCGTAACTATTTTTAATTCTGTTAAAAATTTCTTTTAAAAACCTAATTTGAAGAAAAAAAGAAAAAAAAAAGTTAAGTTTTATTTCTTTCAAAATTCATAACTTTTTTTATATAAATTTTTGCAAAAAAATGTATGTAGTAAATAAAAGTCTAAAATAGTCTTCTTTTTCCAAAAAAAAAATTGAAAAAAAAAAAGTTAACTTTTTTACAGAACTTAACAGAAACTGTTAAAAAGTTTTATTGAAGGTGTTGCATTAATAATATAACAATTGCATTAGAATGATATAATGCAACGCCAAGTAACTTAATGCAAGGGTATTATTGAAGATGTTGCATTAGTAATATAGCAATTGCATTATAAGGATATAATGCAACGTCCATGTAACTTAATGCAAGAGCTTTATTGATGGCGTTGCATTAGAAGAATCTAATGTAACGCCTAGAAATCAAAGGCCGCAAAAGACATAGCCGTTGTAATAGCTCAAATAAACCGTTGCATTGATGAAATAATACAACGCCATTCTAAAGCATCGTTGCATTTGATGCATTTGATGCGTTGCATTTGTTCAAAAATGTAGTAGTGACATTATGAAATTCCACTAGAACATCTAATGTTTTATTTAAAATGTTGAGTACAATGTGATTATCAATTTATAATTTATTACAATCACCAATTTTGAACAAAAATATAAGTAGAGGTACCAATTATGAATTTGATTAAAAATATATATCTTTTCAACTGAAAAATAACTTTGATTGTCTTTTCGCATAATTTGATGTGAAATCTCGGGCAAATAACCGTAAAAGTAATACCCGATCCAGACAAAATATTGTGACCGCTAAAATTTTGTCATAAACCCTGTCACAATTGAAAAAAAAAATCGTCATTTTAACGTATAACTTCTAGAAATAGATTTGTGACAGCTTTCTACCGTAACATTTATTACAAGTTGTCACAAACCCAAATTGCTCCGTAACAAATATTTTTTTTAGCGGGACAATTTGGCTCCAATTAGGCTGAAATTAATCTGTGACAATTAATATGACAAAATCTTCGTAACAAAGTGAATTTTGTCAACATGCTTCAAATCTACTTAGTTTTGACCTATAATATTATGTCCGTCTCAGGGTGTGTCACAAACCCCGTCTCAAAAGTCCTTTTTCTTGCGGCTAACTCTTTTAAGCCAACCTCATCTTTGCAAACCTCATTTGTGCAATTTGCGATTTTAACTTTTGATGTGCATTTCATTACTCTTTATATAACCGCTTTTTGAGTTGTGCGCATAAGCTTTGAAATTTCAATTGCGTTAAAAATTGTTATACAATTATTAACCCCCTCTAGTCGTTTTTTATAGTAGCCCCTTTGGGACCAACAACTATATCATAATTTTGACAAACTTCAACAAAATTCTTGATTGTCACCGAAGTATAACACTACTAGAAATCGGGTCTTTAGTGACGAAATTACCAGAGGCGGAATTATTCCGTCACTATATAGCTGCGGAAAGGAAGCTATAGAGAAGGTAAAAATTAGGTGACGAAATTACCGACGGAATTTAATTACGCGGGTATATTCGGTCCCTAAAACGAATATTCGCCGAATATTCGTTTCAATACCGCCACTAATGTGTGTTCAACTTGTCTTTGACTTTACCAACGGAATTTTTCGTCGCTATTTCTGTTATCAGCGGCGGAATTAATCTATCGGTGTTAATTTAATATTTTTTAATTTTTTTAATTTATCAGCGGCAGAATAATTCCGTCGGTGTTAATTTAATATTTTTTAATTTTTTTTTAATTTATCAGCGGCGGAATGAATCTGTCGGTGGTAATTTAATTTTTTTTTTTAATTTATCAGTGGCGGAATAATTCCGCGGTGTTAATTTAATTTTCATTTTAATTATTCAGCGGCGGAATGATTCCGTCGGTGATAATTTTTTTTTATTTTATCAGCGGCGGAATTATTCCGTCGGTGATAATTTAATTTTTTTTATTATTATTATTTTTTTGATAAATAAAATTATTTGAGATGTTAGTTAGTAGTGAATTTTTTTACAATAAGTTATATAAAAAAATTAAGAATTTTTAAAGAAATAAAAGTATATAATAGAAAAAAAGAGGGACGAACAATAACATTTACTATTTTAATTTTTTTAATTTTTTTGGATAAATAAAACTATTTGAGATGTTAGTTAGCAGTGAAATTTTTTACAATAAGTTATATAAAAAAAGTTAAGAATTTTTAAAGAAATGAAATTAGATAATAGAAAAAAGAGGGACGAACAATAGCATTTACTTTTTTTTTATTATTTTTTTATATAAATAAAACTATTTGAGATGTTAGTTAGCAGTGAAATTTTTTACAATAAGTTATATAAAAAAAATTAAGATTTTTTTAAAGAAATGAAAGTATATAATAGAAAAAAGAGGGACGAACAATAGCATATACTTTTTTAATTTTTTTAAATTTTTTTTTGGATAAATAAAACTATTTGAGATGTTAGTTAGTAGTGAATTTTTTTACAAAAGTTATGTAAAAAAGTTAAGAATTTTTAAAGAAATAAAAGTATATAATAGAAAAAAGAGAGACGGTCAATAGCATTTAATTTTTTAATTTTTTTAAATTTATTTTTGGATAAATAAAACTATTTGAGATGTTAGTTAGTAGTGATTTTTTTTACAATAAGTTATAAAAAAAATTAAGAATTTTTAGGGTATATGGTATGGGTTTTAGGAATTTAGGGTATATGTTAAGGTTTAGGGTATATCTATATGGGTTATGATTTAGAGTATATGGTATATGTATATGATACGGAGTATATGATTTAGGATATAAAGTATGGGTATCTGGTGTATGGGGTATATGGTATAGGATATGAGTTATGTTTTAGGGTGTTATTCGTCCCTCTTTTCTTCTATATACTTTCATTTGTTTATTTTTTTTCTATCTTTTTTTATATACCTTTTTGTAAAAAAAAAAAAACCACTAATTAACAAAGTCTAAAATATTATTTCCTAGTCAATAATTTTTTTTAAAAAAAATATAGTGTAGTCCATCCCTCTTTTCTTATATATACTTTCATTTATTTAGTTTTTTTCTATCTTTTTTTTTATACCATTTTGTAAAAAAAAAAAAAAAACACTAATTAACAAAGTCTAAAATATTATTTTCTAGATAATAAAAAATTAAAAATAAATAAATAAATAAATATAGGGTAGTCTGTCCCTCTTTTCTTCTATATACTTTTATTTGTTTAGGGTTTAGGGATTAGGGTTTAGGGTTTGGGGTATAAGTATATGAGATTTGGATTGTAGTAATAGCATTACTAATATTCATTTAAATTATTAAATTATTATTATCAATAAATTATATTTTTAGGGTTTGGGGTATAAGTATATGATTTAAGGTATAGGGGTTAGGGTATGAGATATATAGGGTTTAGTGCTTAGCGTATAGTGGTATATACTATAAGATTTAGGGTATACGGGTATATACTTTAGAGTTTAGGTATATGATTTAGGGTTTAGGATATAGAGGTATATAATTTTTATTTATTATTATTATTATTATTATTATTATTATTATTATTATTATTATTATTATTATTATTATTATTATTATTATCAATTATTATTATTATTGTTAATAACAAGTATTGTTACTAATTATTATTATAGTAGTAAGTATTTACACCAATTGTACAATTATTTTTATTAAATACTTTTATTAATTTTTATATAAACTAAGTATCATTATTATCATTTATTAATATATTTCATTATTATTATTATAAATGTGTGTTATTGACATTTTTGATTTTTATTAAATAATATATATATATATATATATATATATATATATATATATATATATATATATATACAAAAAAATATTATAATTGACATTTTTGATTTTTTTTATTAAGTGCATTATCAGCGGCGGAATATTTCGTCGGTGATATTAGAATTTTAAATAAATTAAAATTACCACCGGCGGAATACCATTTTCGTCGGTGCACAGAAATGCCAAGTTGTCAATCCCCGTAAAACCTTAATAACAAGCGGCAGAATTATTCCGTCGGTGATACTTAATGCTATTGACGGAATAATTCCGCCGCTGAAATTTATTTCTACTAACGGAATATTTCCGTCACTAGGGTTAAATATAAATACAGATAAACCCTAACCCAAATCATTTACAATATGAATCTCTCTCTTCCTTTTACGATCTCTCATCTCTCTCTCTCTCTCTCCTCACGGTCACACACACACCGAGCTGCCACCGTCCACCCTCTCCACACCGCCACGAGCTACCGCCACGAAGCTGCCGCCGTCAAGCCTCTCCATCGTCACGAGCTGCCGCCGCCGTCCTCACTCACACACTGGCCAAAGAAATCACAGCTCCTCCTTCGGTTAATTGCCTCGACTGGGTTAGTAATCTCTCTTTCTCACATCCCTCCTTGCCGTCCCCACCTTGCAACCACCATCAACTACTCCACACCACTCCCCTTTCCAGATCTTGTTTTTTGTGTGTTTTGGTGCATGTTTGTTTGTGTGTTTTTGTGGGAGGATGAACTCGGTTTTGCAATTCATGGGTTTTTCACATCAAATTCAAGTCATGAAATATCTGATTTTTCAAGAAATTGATTAGTACAAAGCCTACCTATCCAAATTGATTAGTTCAAATTCAATTCTTATTGGAAAGAAGTAGATCTCAGTAATGTCCAATTTATGTTGTGCAAGTAACAATCTACTATACATAATAGCAAAAAAATTTCAAGCTCCTAGAAAACTCCAAGTGGCACAATATCATTGGCCAATCTTTCCATCATCCACTAATCACAATCATCCATTTGAAATTCAATTAGTAACTTTTAAAACTTATAGGGGTTGATTTTATACAATAAATTAGTTAAAAATTAAAATGAATTGAAGCACAAATAATTGTCTTACAAAAAGAGCAAAAGCAAAATGAAAAAAAACTTTAATAATTAAGAAAGAAAAAATCTAATGCACAAAAGAAAATCAATATCAATAATAAAACATACGAAAAAATAAAATGCAAATAAAAAATGAAAATTAAAATTCTAATAATTAAAAAGTGAAAGAAACATTCACAAACATAAAAGAAATAGAAAAAATAAGAAATAAAATCAAAATAAAGACGAAAATTTATAAAATAAAAGTTAAAATTAAAATTAAAATCAAAATCAAAATAATAAACAGAAACATAAATATAAAAAACAAATCCTAATCAAAATAAGCCAAAAGTGATTATAAAGAAGTCACTCACAAATTCGAAAAAAAAAAGAGTTTGTGAATCTACTATATATAATAGAAAAAGTTTTGCAAGCTTCTAGAAAATTCCAAGTGGCACAATATCATTGACAATTCTTTCCATCATCCACCTATCACAATCATCCATTTAAAATTCAATTAGTAACTTTTAAAATTTATAGGGGTTGATTTTATACAATAAATTAGTTAAAAATTAAAATGGATTGAAGCACAAATAATTGTCTTACAAAAAGAGCAAAAGCAAAATGAAAAAAACTTTAATAATTAAGAAAGAAAAAAATCTAATGCACAAAAGAAAATCAATATCAATATAAAAACATACAAAAAAATAAATGCAAATAAAAAAAGAAAATTAAAATTCTAATAATTAAAAAGTGAAAGAAACATTCACAAACATAAAAGAAATAGAAAAAAGCAAGAAATAAAATCAAAATAAAGACGAAAATTTAAAAAATAAAATTTAAAATTAAAATCAAAATCAAAATTAAAATCAAAATCAAAATCAAAATCAAAATCAAAATAATAAACACAAACATAAATATAAAAAAAACAAATCCTAATCAAAATAAGCCAAAAGAGATTATAAAGAAGTCACTCACAAATCCGAAAAAAAAAAGTTTGTGAATCTACTATATATAATAGCAAAAGTTTTTCAAGCTCCTAGAAGACTCCAAGTGGCACAATATCATTGGCCAATCTTTTCATCATCCACCAATCACAATTATCCATTTGAAATTCAATTAGTAACTTTTAAAATTTATAGGGGTTGATTTTATACAATAAATTAGTTAATAATGAAAATGGATTGAAGCACAAATAATTGTCTTACAAAAAGAGCAAAAACAAAATGAAAAAAACTTTAATAATTAAGAAAGAAAAAAATATAATGCACAAAAGAAAATCAATATCAATATAAAACATACGAAAAAAAATGCAAATAAAAAACCAAAATTAAAATTCTAATAATTAAAAAGTGAAAGAAACATTCACAAACATAAAAGAAATAAAAAAAAAACAAGAAATAAAATCAAAACAAAGACGAAAATTTATAAAATAAAAGTTAAAATTAAAATCAAAATCAAAATCAAAATCAAAATCAAAATCAAAATCAAAATCAAAATCAAAATCAAAATCAAAATCAAAATCAAAATCAAAATCAAAATCAAAATAATAAACACAAACATAAATATAAAAAATAAATCCTAATCAAAATAAGTCAAAAGAGATTATAAAGAAGTCACTCATAAATCCCAAAAAAAAAAAAAGTGTTTGTCAATCTAATATATATAATAGCAAAAGTTTTTCAAGCTCCTAGAAAACTCCAAGTGACACAATATCATTGGTCAATATTTCCATCATCCACCAATCAAATCATCCATTTGAAATTCAATTAGTAACTTTTAAAATTTATAGGGGTTGATTTTATACAATAAATTAGTTAAAAATTAAAATGAATTGAAGTACAAATAATTGTCTTACTAAAAGAGCAAAAACAAAATGAAAATTTTTTTAATAATTAAGAAAGAAAAAAATCTAATGCACAAATGAAAATCAATATCAATATAAAAACATGCGAGAAAATAAAATGCAAATAAAAAACGAAAATTAAAATTCTAATAATTAAAAAGTGAAAGAAACATTCACAAATATACAAGAAATAGAAAAAAGCAAGAAATAAAATCAAAATAAAGATGAAAATGAAAATTTATAAAATAAAAGTTAAAATTAAAATCAAAATCAAAATAATAAACACAAACACAAATATAAAAAACAAATCCTAATCAAAATAAGCCAAAAGAGATTATAAAGAAGTCACTCACAAATTCGAAAAAAAAGGAGTTTGTGAATCTACTATATATAATAGCAAAAGTTTTTTCAGCTCCTAGAAAACTCCAAGTGGCACAATATCATTGGCCAATATTTCCATCATCCACCAATCTCAATCATCCATTTGAAATTCAATTAGTAACTTTTAAAATTTATAGGGGTTAATTTTATACAATAAATTAGTTAAAAATGAAAATGGATTGAAGCACAAATAATTTTTTTTATTTTACTATAAAAATATAAATTAAACGTTCAATTAATGCTAACTATTACATTAATTTAATTAATTTCACTATGCCCCGTCGAGTATCGACGAGGCATACTGCTAATTTTTACTTTTCCTTTTGCTGATTTGTGAACATTGTTTTGATTATAAACGAGACGAAATCTTCTGTAATATTTTTGTGTAACAAATAAATGATGTACCACTAATGAATAATTTAACAATTATTTATTATTGATAATGTCATTCCTAATAACTAATAATTAACTGTTGGGTTACTAGTAGTAGAATTTGGTTTTTGTAGTAGGATTGCACATCAGTCTGACTCACACCTATCTCGTTTGTTTAGTCCGATCTTGTTCACATAAGGAGTTATTTAAGTATGTTTTAGATATTTTATTCGATTTCGCGCATCTTGTCCCTTTTTTTTTAGCTTGCTTCGAATCTCGACCATTTATATCATCCTACGTATACTACACTAGCTTCAAATCCTTTTGTACTAGCTTCAAATTCATTTATATTACAAATAGTACACAAATATTTTTGATACATAACAATTCATAAGGAGTAATAGTTAGGCGTTGAAGCCAAAGTAGAAACCATTTTCTTTATATTAACCAACTTATAGTGTCAAATGTCAACCTCCCTCTCTATCTCTTTCCCCGGCGGTGCTATCTAGGGTTTCTTTTGTCCCCAATTTCCTAATTTCTTTCCGTCATCCAAACATGTCTCTATCATAAATGTTCAAACTCTAGCTTACTTCTCCATCATGGGTTCCGAGCTTGACCTTCTCTCCCAATCCAACCTCCAAAAAGTATCACAATCTCATCTAAACCCTAACCCTTTTTTACATGGCACTACCTATCCAAGTGCTCGACTCAGTTTAAGGGTCTACACTAAAATATTTGTCAAACTTACACAACTGGTTTATATCACATGGATTTGTACTAATCAGTCAAGTAAGAGGTATAAATTTTCATCTAATATGTGTTGTCATTTTCTTGTTGCTACGACTTAAATAGTTGGTTGTTTTTGTCGAGTAATTATTGAATAGAGTTCAGTTTTGTGGGTACGCGTGTAGCAGGATTGGTTCAAGGAGATAATGTACTTGATACTTTAATGATCATACTCTTTTAATTTATGTATTACAATGTGAATGCTTTAGATTATTAGAACTTTAAATTTATTTTAAGAAGATCTGTTAATATATTGTGTCCTATTATTAAAGTTTTATATTTTAATAATAGAACTTTAAATTTATTTTAAGTAGATCTGTTAATATATTATTTCCTATTGTTAAATTTTTATATTTTAATATTTTTAGTGTATTTAGATATGAGTTTTAGTAGAGTGGGCAGGAAGACACGCCCGTTATACACATCTATTACTGGGATGCAACCGTCCCGATCTGATACCGGTGCTACCGGTGCTGGTGATGACGATCCTACACATAGTAGTACCACCTCCTCCTCTAGGGCTGGTACTACTATGAGTCCCACTCCTGTCGATTCCGAGGGAAGGGCGTATCTCCAGATATCGCCACATTATGCACAGTAAGTAACTCTTCATTAATTTGATATAAGTTGGTTCCTTTTTGTTTTATATATAATTCATTATTTACGTTAAAATGTTATTGTATAAATATACTTGGCAGGTTTGTAGGTGCATACCCTACCCCCGGGATAAAGATTGGGCATATTGGCGATTTCGGGTCATGCACGAGTTTTGGCCCAACTGGAAATCATTTCCACAGGAGGAGGAGAAGGAGTATGCTTGGGAGGCGTTTAAGGTAATGTGTTAATGGTTTTTATTTAAAACCTAAATGTTAATTTGTTATTAAAATGTTATAATTAACAATGATTATACTCTTTTAATTTTATAATGTTATCATTATATGTTGTAGTTGAAATTTACGTGGGCTGAGGACATCGACGAGGGGATGGTTAAACATATTTTCATGCAGCAGTGTCAGAAGTTATTTCGGGATCATATTGGTAACATATTTATCTATCCTTAATTAGTTTAATTAACAATGATTATACTCTTTTAGTTTTATAATGTTATCATTATATGTTTACGAGATATTCATATTTTTAATAGGTACCACAAAGTCTAAATTTTATACTCATCGGCTGGAGAAGGGATTAGCGCCCGAGACACCAACTTGGATGACCGAGGAGGTGTTTCGTAGATTTTGCAAATATTGGGGGTCGGAAGGGGCGATAACGAAAGCCCAACAGGCTCGGGCAAATAGAGCGAGCTCCTCGGGGTCGGAGACAAAGCATACGATGGGGACAATCAACATCGCCGAGCATCATATACGTATGGTATGTATGCTAGTTTAAATGTAGTGTATGCATGCTTTGAAATCAGTTTATATACGTATGCTAGCTGGGGAGCCATGTTGATGCTATGAAATCCATGGTTTTAGTTTAATTGACTTTGAAACCAAACAGGACAGTTGTATGCACGTTGTTGGTGGGTGTTAGTGTAAATGATAAGAAATACATGAGGTGTTAGTGTAAATGTAGTGTATCCATGCTTTGAAATCAGTTTATGTAGGTATGTTAGCTGGGGAGCCATGTTGATGCTATGAAATCCATGGGTTTTAGTTTAATTGACTTTGAAACCAAACAGGACAGTTGTATGCACGTTGTTGGTGGGTGTTAGTGTAAGTGATAAGAAATACATGAATAACCTTAGTGTCGACTCTATAATATGGTAAGCGCACATTGTGGCAAGATAGATAGCGAAGGTGAATCTATAAAAGGGACACATATCCTCCTATATATATGAATTATCTATGTAAAACAAACCAAGCAGTTTAAACATATGATTATATTTGTTTGTTTTAATGATTATAGGAAAGGGAACATGGCTTTGATGTCGGTTTTTTGGATGTGTTCGTTAGCACGCATGTTAGAACTCCTATATCCGCCGATCAACCTCCGCAGTGGGTTGATGATCGATCTGCATTGGCCTTTGTAAGTAAACTATCATTAAATGACTTGATTTTGAATATGTAAATTTATTTATGTATATTGTGTATATGATTATATTTGTTTGTTTTATTTTGAAAGAATACATATCAAGTCGCCGTTTCTCCCGAAAGTACTCCCCCGGCCAACACGTTCCATTCGTGCCTGAAGTTTGGCAAGCGGTCACCTCAGATGGACATCCAAAGAGAGGATATCGAGTGTTAGGGATGGGGGATCGCCGCTGCAATGCCCATCGTCGTCGACCGGCCGTCGCGCAAATGTTTTCAGGCCCGATCCTCAGTATGCTTCGAGGATCGACTCTCTGGAGGCAAGCTTGGCTGAGGAGAGATGCTTGGCTGCGGAGGCTAGGGCACAGGCTACGGAGGATCAGGCACAGGCTGCGGAGGCTCAGGCACAGGTTGCGCAGTTTCGGGAGGAGACGGATCGTCGATTTGCGATGATGATGGCCCAGATGCAGTGTCTGCAGCAGCATGGGAATTTCCACACGCATTCGAGTACTGGCTCCCCTTCTGACTCTATTGCCAGGAGTCTTTTCTAGTCTCCCCTGCCCCTCCCCTGATGTGATTTTGTAAACCCCCAATTTGGTACTGTACTTTAATTTGTGATGTCCCGATTTTGTACTATTTGAATTTGTAATAACATTTGGTATTTAATTTGTTGTAATAAAGTTTAGGTAATTTCTATGATTTTTAGATTTATAGTTTTATATTTGATATCAATTGTTATATCAGGTACAAAAAAAAATATTATAATTGACATTATTGATTTATTTATTTATTTATTGCATTATCAGCGGCGAAAATTTCCGTCACTGAGTTATTTTATTTTAATTAAAATTCTACTTACAGCGACGGAAAATTCCGCCGGTGAAATAAAAATTTAATTAAAATAAATTAACTCAGTGGCAGAAATTTCCGCCGCTGAAATTTTAATTTTAATTAAATTAAATGAACTCAGCGACGGAAATTTCCTACGCTGTGTTAATTTATTTTAATTAAATTTTAATTTCACCGGCGGAATTTTCCGTCGCTGAAATTATAATTTAATTAAATGACCTCTGCGACGGAAATTTTTGCCGATGAACACCAGCGGAATACTATTTTCGTCCGTGTACACCGGCGGAAATTGTTCTGCCGGACCGCTGCGACGCGCTGCCAGTGACGGACCACCGACGGAATAATTTTGCCAGTGGTTAAGCTTTAGCGACGGAAATGCTACTTTAGCGGCGGAATATTCCACCGCTAAAACACGTTTTTCTGGTAGTGTAATTTTATTTATCAATTATTGGCATGCCATTTTCCTATACTTACCTTTTTTATTTTGAAATAAACAATACATTACGTGCATTAATAATATTTAAAAAGATGATGTTACACAACAGTCGAACGATCATTTCAAAGATAATGATTTCTACAAAAATGTTCAATCGTCAACAAATTGTCTGTCGCGAAGATAGTCTAATACATATAATATAACGAGAAGAAGTAATGCAAACACTTAAAATCTGGAAAATGATGGATACCAAACTATTCCTATAATGAATGGTAGTTTGATTGACGCTTGAACATCGCTGATGCGGCGCGGGAGAATGAGTTTTGATCATTACACTATTGATCGGGTAAACTTACAACAAGTAATTCCCTAAGATAGATAAACTAGCCCTACGATCTAGGGTTTTTCCATCAATCCAGGAGCATGGAAGAAAGAAAACAACAAAATTTCGTAATATTATTGAACAATGTTTAATTTTCAGAATTTATAATAACACTCAATTTATAGGGTTTCTAAAACATGAAAAACAAGTAAAAACCTCTTAAAAATAATTCTAACCTAATAGATTTCTAAACCATCAATAAAAATCCTAAATATACTTTAAAATAAGAAAATGATACATACCTAATAATAAATTCGAAAATTACAAATAAAATTAAAATCAATAAAATAAAATATTTATGAAAATAAATCTCAAATTGTCCCACATCGGACACCTCCCTTGAAAAGAAGTCGTCCTCAAGTCCATACCTGAAGCTTGCAAACGATCATGCCAATTAAAAAGATAATAGGAATATATTAAACTTATTGGCATAATTAGATTCGGAATGACTTTTTCAAAACAAAAAAATGTGCTTTCCTAATATGTTGGATTTATGATGACTTCATCTTTTGGATAGCTTGTGAAAACTGCTAGTAACTCCTTCCAAAATCTTGGCCTAATTTATAAAATTTGTTCCCACTTACATCATTATCACCGACACTATTCTCCTCCACTTCGAAACAACTCGTCCACGGTGTAAGTGCTCCAATTTGAGTTGTTAGAATTTTCGTTAGAAAATTAACGAAAGTTTTAACATTTCTAACATTTCTAACAATTCCTAACATTCCTAACAAAGTGAGGGTAGATTAGGGATTGCCATTTAAAGATAAACCATGGAAAGGAATCAAAAAAGCAAAAGAAATTGGAAAAATCCGAATTAGGCAAGTTGAACAACAAAAACTGCTGGAATTTTGAATAATATTCTTCATGTTCAAAGCCTGGAGCAGCATTTAATGCACCAGGCACGTTTACGGAACCCTCCGCGCGGATATGTTTGCATCTCACAGGGGCCTATAAATTGAACCCTCCTCTCTCAGTTTACACAACACATTTTACTCACGTAAGCCGTGATTGGGGCGAAAATAGAGAGAAAACAAAGGGAATCCTTAGATTGCCACCATTTTCTCTTGAACCTTTCCCAAATTCACTTCAAACAATCTCAAATCACTCTTAAACAAACCAAGCTCAAGCTTAAAACACTACTCAAGAGGAAGATTAGGGAGAAAACATAGAGGACTTAAGTGTTATCTACTTGTTTTCTCTTTGATCAACTCTATCATCAAACCCTAAACACATTCAAGCCTTGAATCCACTCAAACACAAATCCAAACACCAAATCTTGATACTCCTCAAGTCAAACACCAAATCTTGATACTCCTCAAGTCAAATTCCAAGCCTAGGAAGATAGGGTGTCACCATTGGTAAAGCCCTCCTTCTCCAAACCCTAAAACTCCCTTTTAACTTCTTGTTCATCTTGTTCTTCTCACTTTGATTTACTTTATGTCTAGTTTAACTTAAGTCTTGACCTAAGATGGTCATCTTGAAGTTCATCTTCATGAATGACCATCTCAAATGGTCCACATTTTTAAATCTCTAGTTGATTTTTCTCTTCAATTTCATCTCTACAAAATTCCCCTTCCCAAGCAAATGAAATGCTTAAGTCCTAATGTACCCCAAGGATGGTTTGATATAGTAGATCACCACTAAAATGTCTAGTGACTACTAATAAAAACCTAGGGAAATGGGGACAAGCATGGATGCAAAACCCCCTTTAAAACCACAATTTCCTTCTTGAGAAGTTGCTGTCCAGTAGCAATTTTCTAAGACCTCTGTCCATGGTCTAATTTTTTGGACACAGATAACTTGGAATTTGGTGTTGACTACAAAACACTTTTTGTAGCCAACATCCATAGATTTCCAGAAATATTTTTACTTTATTTTTTTCGTGAGTAAAACTCCCTTTTTCAAATTTTATTTTAAAGGTCAGTTCATCAGTCTCTGGAAATCCAGATTTCATATCTGAGATTTCCAGAAGGTTTTGGTCCCTCAAATCATCTCCAAAATGGAATGTTCTTTCACATAAACCTTATTTGAGGTGTTTTGAACAACTTTCATTCCCGGACTTTTCCCAGATTCAGAGATATTAAAGCTCTAAAGTCCATTTCAAAATCAAGTGTCCACTGCCTTTTTCATTCTGGCAGAAGTGATTTTCAACTTCAAAAGGTCTTTTGAGTATCAAATCTCAACCCAAAAATCATCCAAAAAATCATGGGATCAGTTTAAGGTCTTAAAAAGAATTCCCAATTTTTACTTTTCTCAGTTTCAACTTGTTTTGGCCAAAGCAACACACATACACACACACACAAACAAATGGTTTTTGAGCTTGGAAGACTCGTTTTATGAGGCGTTCCGGGTGCACACTAACGTCCTTCCCGGCGCGTAACATGACCTCCGAACTCGAATCTCTTGATTTCGGGCATTTTTCAAAGTTTTGGCCCTTAAAACAAAAATGGCGTGGCGACTCCGTTTGATTTCAAAAATCGGGTACATCACACACGGGCCAATTTCGAATAAATTGGCTTCTCTTTTGGATCATAGATGTAATCTTTAAAATCACCATTCGATTCTTCTTCTGGTTCAGCAACTTCTTCAACTAATTCTTCTTATTTTGGTTCACCGACTTCTTCGTGTGAAGAATCTTCTTCGTTGGCTTGATTCGAAAAATATACCTTGTTAGCTTGATCTGAAGTTGGCTTGGCCCCTATGATGTGCTTGGAATTCTTGAGCAATTACCTTGGCTCGAACATCCCCCTTCAGATTGGGTGAATTAGCATGTAACACTTACAATTCCCCTTTATTTGTTCATAATGAACGATTAGGTATTGAATCATAGTCGTTATGTTTTCAATCCCTCAAAGAACATCAGAAAGGTTGGTGTTATCTCTACCATTATGGTTTGTCATTACAAGGGGAAACACTCGCCCTGATACCACTTGACGTGGAGCAGAGTTTCGATCAATACACGATTGATTGGGAAAACTTACAATGAGTAATTTCCTCAGGTATAGATAAACTAGATCTACAAGCTTTGATTTCACCTATCAATCCAGGTAGAAAAAATAAAACAATAAAATATATTAATATTATTGAACAATAGTTAATTTTCGAAATTTCAATAACCTTCAATTTATATGGCTTCTATGTAACGACCCCAATTTCCATAATTCATAATAATAATAATAAAAACCCCAAAATATAGCTAATATCCATTAATACTCCAATGGTAACCCTAATGTATTACATCAATAAATAGCAATAAATAACCAACGGCTAGTACAACCCACTAGCTCTATAAAATACTTAATGTCTTCAAAATAAATATAACTCCTTAATTGCCAAGCCGCTATCGACTCCATTACTTATTACCTGTGAGGGGAAAGAATAAGAAGGGGTGAGTGAACAATACTCAGTAAGTTCATACGGGATCTCTTCTGGTTCTAGGAAGAGATGACCAGAACAAACGGAGTTCAACGAATATATCAACGAAAGCACAACATACACAACAAGTAGTTCAGATACGGAGAACAACAATGAAAGATACTTTTCAATTACAAATAGTGGCACTTTCACAAGAATAATCAAGATGGAGACTGTATACACATAGTCTGTCAATTCCAAGTAATTGCGCATCTTTTGACTCCGATGCACCTATTCAGGTGATCATTGAATAAGAAGATCTACGCCTTTAATCTAGGGCGCCCCCTTATTCTGAATAAGAGAATCTACGCCTTTTATCTGGGGCGCTCCCTTATTCTGATATATCATATAAAGAGTTAAGGTCATTTCAATCTGTTTAGACCAACTCATACAACATTAAGGTCATTTCATTCTATATAGACCAAATCATACAAATTCCTCATCAATTGGAAAGAGCAATATCATATATGGTGTTCAAGGTACAAGAACACATAAATTAAATCCAAACATCATGGATACACATTGAACAAAACATATCAATGGTAAGATATTCCAATGAACGCTCATATCAAAGGAATACAATTAACTCCCGGTCACTTGGTAGCATTAATTTAAGAAATCAAGGAATCCTAACACACGGATATGAAAACATTCAAACGCTATGGAACGTAATCCCTTACCTCGGGTGATTGCACGCTCCTAGCAAATATCTCCGCACGAATCTACAATCATGCAAATGCATATCTTAGGGTACAAGTAATACACATACTTATCCCAAACTATTTTCCATAATCTCGTTAACCTATGAGTTATTATACTTTAACTCCTTGAAAGATTAACATTTAACCCCCTTTAGGTTTTCCAATTCATACCTAGGGTTTCTAGGTTCTAAACCCTTTTTATAATTCTCTTCAATCTAACTACACACACTGTTGTCACCTAATTCTGCACACACAAACATACACTAACTCTAACACACACACCCACGCTTCACACACACGCAGCAGCCTATACACACATGCAACTCACAGCACACACAACTAAACCCTAACCCTAACGCGCACACACACACACCCTACAGCTGTTGGCCGCATACACACACACACTGCTGCGCACACACACATGCACACACCAGCATGCAGAAACACACACACACTGTACACACACTCGCACACACACAGCATGCAGAAACACACACACGACACACACCAACACCTCAGTTTCATCTCAAACCTTAGCATGTATATTTTAGGTCCAAAACCCTTGATTACATACCAAACCTTTATCAAAATTAGGTTTTCATAAAATAAATTGATCAACGCAAAGCACTTAGATTTATCCTTAATTAATCAGCAATATCATAAACCAACCCTAATTAAATCTCAAGAATTTTCTAGGGTTTTTCTAGGTTTTAAATCCAAGGACAGTAATTTTAAAACGAACCGAATCTTACTTGGTTGATCTTGTAGTCCCAGCTTTTCCTTCTTCTTTTCTTCTTTAAGTCACACGACTGACTCTCTCTCTCTCACGGAAATTCCTTGTGCTGCCTCCCTCTCTCTCTATTTTCTTTGTTTATGAAAATGATGCTAACCCTAGGTTTAAAATATGTATTTATAACTAGGGGTTTTCCAATCCTAGGCCAATTAGGTTTACTAAGCCCATTAGGTAGTTTAACCCAATAATAATTCAAGCCCACACAATCCTTTATTTAAAAGGTAATTCAAATAATTTATTTAAAGAAAACAATTTAGTTAATAACACAATTATAAATAAAACATAAATAAATTATTTAATAATAATTAAAATTTCGGATTACTACATTCTTACCCCCTTAAAAGGTTTTGGTCCTCCAAACCAAACGCACTAAATCAGAAAATAGGGCGGGATATGACTCTCGCATCTCACTCTCGAGCTCCCACGTTGCTTCTCTTTCCGTGTGATTGCTCCATTGTACATTCACATAAGGAATAACATGCTTCCTCAATACTTGGTCTTTCCGATCTACAATCTTTATCGATTGCTCATCATAACTCAAATCGGCACGAAATTGCATCTGCATATACTCAATCACATGACTCGGATCAGAGACATACTTTCTCAACATCGAGACATGGAACACATTATGCACACCAGCAAGCACAGGTGGTAAAGCCAACTTGTAAGCCACCGACCCTACTCGCTCCAGAATCTCGAACGGTCCCACGTATCTCGGACTTAACTTCCCGCGAATACCAAATATCATAACTCCCTTTGTTGGCGAAATCTTCAAGAACACTCGATCTCCCAACTGAAATTCTAGATCGCGTCATCGGCGATCTACATACGATTTATGTCTACTTTGCGCGGTCAATAACCATTTTCTGATCTGTTGTACCTTATCTATGGTTACTTGAACAATCTCTGATCCCGTCAGCTTCCTCTCACCAACTTCGTCCCAACAAGCAGGCGATCTACATTTCCGTCCATACAAAGCTTCCATAAGGTGCCATACCGATGCTAGCGTGATAACTGTTGTTGTAAGCGAATTCTACCAATGGCAAGTGCTCGTCCCAAGTCCCTTGTCAATCCAATGATTTAGCCCTCAATATATCCTCAAGTGTTTGAATTGTCCTTTCTAACTGTCCGCCTGTCTGTCTGCGAGTGAAAAGCTGTACTCATCGTCAACTCGGTACCCAATGCTTGTTGTAGGCTCTTCCAAAAATTCGACGTAAACCTCGCATCTCGATCGGATACTATCGACACTGGTATCCCATGCTTTCTCACAATCTCATCCATATATAACTTAGCTAACTCCTCCAATGAATCTGTCACCTTAATTGCCAAGAAATGAGCAGACTTCGTAAGTCTGTCCACTATAACCCAAATCGCGTTATGACTCTTCAACTTCTTCAGTAGTCCAACTACTAAATCCATTTCTATATCCTCCCACTCCCATTCCGGAATTGGTAACGACTGTAATAATCCTGTCGGTTTCTGGTGTTCACTCTTCACTTGTTAATATACCAAACATCTCGACACAAACTCTGCTACATCTCCCTTCATATTATTTCTACTAAAACGATTCCCTTAGGTTCATATACATCTTTGTACTTCCCGGATGAACAGAAAACTTTGAACAATGCGCTTCTTGTAGAATTTCCCTCTTTATGTCTTTGTTGCTTGGTACCTGTAAGTACCCAAATCCGGATCGTCCAAATTCGTCAGAAAGTTAACCGAAATCCGTTAACTGGCCCGCTCCAGGTTAACCGGAACTCGTTAAACTCCCCGTTGCTGTGCCAACGAGACATCCCGGGACTGCCCCGTGCATCCCGACGTCGAACCGTACTTAGCACGCGTCATCTCACATAAAAGTACGGCTTTCCCTGAAAAACGCATTTTCCGGCACTTTCCGGGGGCGTTTCGGACATTTCCCGGACTGTTATTTTAAAAAACGGATAAAACCGGGACCGGGGGACAAAATCCCACATGGCTGGTGACTCAGAGGGGCACGTGGCAGCCATGCTACCTCCCTCTAGTCACCCTTCAATCAAATTCAAAGGGAAAAGACCAAAATACCCCTGATTTGCAAGCCATGTCCGGCCGGACTCACTGTGCACATTTTCTGAAATTGCCAGCAAGTCCTTCAAATTCTCAAAATACCACAAAACCCCCTGGATTCAGGCCAAGTCCGTCCGGACTCCTACTGCAATTTTCACCCTATAAATAGAAGTTGCTGTCAAAGGCAAGAAGACAGAAAATTTACCCCAAAAAATTCACTACCCCACGCCCTAAGCTGTTTTCACCCCTCCCGAGCTCCCGTTCTGTCTCGATTCACGTGAAATCTTTGTATTTCGGTCAAATACGCCCCTTACAACTTCGAAACAACCTTTCGAATCACTTTCCGTGTCCCGTACACACCTCCCGAGCCAAAGGAGTCGACCCTAGCCATAGATATAACTCCCTCTCTCTAAATCTCCCGTTCCGTCTCGATTTACGCGCCAGTCGCTATAACCGTTTCGAACGTCGTTATCGAAATGTAGACGCCTCCGTCTAACGGGGTCCGATACGTTTTAGCCCCTCGATCCTCTTCTCTTTCCGTAAGAGAAGTAATCACGGGTTAAAACGGCATTCCGACCCCGTTCCGTTTACTTTTTATGTCATTTACCATTCCGGATCGATCGATCCGTTGATCGTCATTTACAATTCCGAGCCGTTTGGCCTCGTTGATCGTCATTTACAATTCCGAGCCGTTTGGCCTCGTTGATCGTCATTTACGAATCCGGATCATTTGATTCCGTTGATACCGCACTTTAAATACTGTCATTTACCAAGTCCGACCCGTTTGGATCGTGATAGTATTTACCTTTCAAAGTCTGAGTCGCAACCCGATTCGTTGATCGCATATCATTTAATACGCATTTTTCCCGTAAAAATCGTTAACAATGTAATGCCCGGTTCAAAACCGGAGTTCGTCCGTCGAACTCTCTTTCAAAACGCGCGAAATGACGTTCGGCCTCCGAACGCTCATCTTCAAACTCAAAGCCGCCATTTGACACTTAAAATCATTTAATACGCATTTTTCCCGTAAAAATCGTTAACAATGACTCGCACGGTTCAAAATCGACGTTTGCCACGCAAACGCTCCTTTCAAACTCCAAACCGACGTTTGCCACGCAAATGCTCATTTCTGTGTCAAACCGACGTTTGTCATTCAAACGCTCGTCTTTTCAAAAGTCACCTAATCAACGTTTGTCATTCAAACCAAGATTAAGCTTGTCATTCAAGCCCCCATTTCAAAAGACACACATACACACACACACGATTTCGAGAAAGGTAGAAAGACTCGTCATGCGAGGCGTTTCGGGCGATCTCGTAATACTCTACCCGAAACGTAACTTGACCTCCGAACCTAACAATCTCTGGTACAAAAAAGCTTTTTACTCGTTTTTGCTGCCAATAAAAATGATCCCTTTTTTTAAAGCCTTTTCCTAAGTTTTTGCTACCAATAAAAAGGACACCTTTTCACAATAGCCGTTTCTCAACGTTTGGGCTCAAAATACAAAAACCGCGTGGCGACTCCTCATTTTGTTCCTTCCCATGAAGCGAGGTCTCAGACACCAACCCCTCCGCGAAAGACAACCGCCTTTTCCGCGCCCCCACCCGCGCGCGAAAAGATCGGGTAATTTCAGTTGGCGACTCCGCTGGGGACAAGATACTTTTTTCAAAACTGCCGATGTTTTCTAAAAAGCCTTCCGTGGGTCAAACTTTCGTTTACCCTTCCTCGTTTTCGTGTGTGTGAGTTCCTTTAAACCTCGAACGGTTTTTGTTTCAAAGGCATTACATCGTCAACTTTTCAAAATCTTACCATGTTTGTGCATCCCCATTCATGTTTGATTTTCATTGTTGTCTTTTGAACTGTGCATCATAAATTCTTTAAGACACATTCTGAAAAATCTCTGTTTTACTCAGAAAAAAGAATTTTAGTGACCGCACACTACGCGCACTTGCTGCCTCGGAACACCGCACTACACGTGCACTTGCTGCCTCGGTACACTGCACACTACAACCCCTAACCCGGGATGGCCTTATCAGTTGCACTCCGATTGGTCTGCCAGACACCTTTCGGGGGCGCACGGGGTCGTCCCAAACATCCCATCCTAGCCCGTGTAAGCCATGCACTCTTTGTGTCACACTTTGTCCAAAACCCCGGTTGGTTTTTGGCTTAGCTCGTGTCATAAAGCCTAAGTGTATGTTTTTCACGCCGGGCCCCGCTCCGAGTCAAGCTCGAGAGATTGAGACCGAAGGTCGTTCCCGACCCGAAGTCTTGAGCTTTTCAGCCTTGACTTTGACGCGGAGCTCTGCCGAAAAATATACCCGAAGGTTCAATGTGACGCCGTGTCACCAAACCTCGCCGTATGTATCGTGTCAGCCACAACTTGGCCAACACTAAAAAGCTAAGGTCTCTCGCACAAGCGAGTCAGGAGAGGTCATGCCCAAATTTTGGCACGATCCCCGCCTTAACTTAAGGACGTTGACTTCGACCGTGGCCCATACGTCACACACGTTGAAAGTTTGCGTGATCAGCTAGCCTTAAGTTCACTTTTTCCTTTGTCGGTGGAACTCGCTTGCCTTATCAGACCTCGCTCGGGATAGTCCGTCCTGAGAAAGATGATCTACAATGGAAACGAGGGGCTTATAAGCGTAGTGACGAGATCCACTGATTAGAGCTCTAGGATTAGTTTCGAAAAAGAAGACACGCTCTTTTCCAACCAATTAGGACTCTGAGAAAACGTGCTTTAAGTAAACATAAATCGGTAACTGCACATTGCACAAGCCCGAAAACCTTGAGCCAAATCCCCTTTTCCGAAGCCTAAACCCTTCCTTTCATTCCCTGCAGCGAGCAGAAAGTGGTTCAGATTTCCGGGTCAGCGCCTTGCCAGAATCACCGTAACGGCAGCGTCGAGACGGTTCTTCGGTTCCCTCGGTTCCCTCGGCCCGAAATTTCCGACATGTCTAGCTCACCGAGAAATCGTGACGGGGAAGGACCCCGCCACCGGTGCCAGATATGACATTGGAAGAAGCCATCCGGGCTTGTGAGGTTCACAAGAGGAAGAAAGAAGATCGGCGAGAATTTCGTGGTACGGCTTACGAATGAGCGTGGTATAGCGGCTATCCCCGGTCGAGACGGTACTTTTGTCACAGTCGAGGATGACGATTCCTGAAACCAGTTCACCAAACCTTCAATCAAGTTCCTCCCCGCCAACTTACGGGATGCCTTCCAACCAAGGAAACGGCCGACCTAGGCTCCATGTTGCCACCTCTCGTGGCAACCCTGTCAATTTTGGTCGGCCCAGGTGCTACGCCCGTCACTCAATATCACCGGCGCACCGGCCGGACCATCTCGAGGATGCCAATATCCCTCAATACCCTCCGGGTTCGTCCCGTTGCCTATACACGAATCCCTAAACACCGGGGACAAACCCCGTCTGATTCGAGAAAAGGCTCCGTATATTCTCATATACCAAGCCTTCCACCTCCAATCACTACCGCTCACGTGGTAGCACCAGGCGCCGAGCCTCACAGTCCCACCACTTTGGACCCAACCTTAGCTGGATGGTCGAGCGGATGAAAGACACGAAAGCCACCATGAGCGGCTCAAAGCGGGAAACGCTCAAATCCACGAGATCCGGGAATGGTCACGCCTCTCCTGCCAAGTTCGAGAATGCCGGAGATGGACCGATTCGATGGAACCGAATGTCCTCAAACGCACGTCGACACCTACGTTCTCGGCATGAGAGCAAAAGGAGCAACCCTCCAGCAAATGGCCGACCACTTCCGGCATACGCTCAAAAGTTCGGCGTTACGATGGTTTCGAGGGTCGAAACTGCGGATCGCCACACACAGGAACAGATCGGTAACATCTTCTGGAGCGGTGCAGATCCAACTTAGAGTGGGAAACAAGTCGCGAGGACTTAATCACCACGCGAGCGAAGCGGATGAAAGTGTTGGGGAATACTACAAGAGATTGAGCTGGAAACTCTCCGAGATCATGGAGCCACTCTGCAAAGAGGAACAGATGCGGATCTTCAAGTCCTGCTTAAGACCGTCCATCAGACATCTCATCGATCACAATTTCTTCCCGGATCTCCGGGCCATGGTCAATGCCGGCTCACGGTTCGAGAAGGATCTCAAGGAAAAGTTGGCTCTTGCACGGCCATACGAGATACCGCTCAGCGGTTGCATTCAATCCCGCACCGGCCCCGGCAAAGGGAAAGATACGTCCGTCAACTACGTCCATCGGGGACAACGGTCGGGTAACGAAACCCGAGTCCCACAAAGCAACAATTCTACTCGAAGCGGCACTGTCGTACACTTCGACAAGTTGGACATGCCACCGAGCAAGATCTTTGGAAGGGTTAATCAAGGAGGGTCTCCTTAAGCCCGTTGCCAATTATAAACCCAAAATTCCCGTAGCTAATGCGGACAAGAGCAAATCTTGCGCCTTCCATCGATTATCACGGCCATACCACCGACAATTGTTTGGGGTTACGATACGAAATCCAGAACTTGATAGAAGAAGGCAAGTTAGAGCGCCCCGTGGGCCCAATACGATCGGGAATCCTTTTCCGAACAATAACGGCGTGAATTCCATTGAGTGGGTGCCCAAGAAGAGTGCCACGAACCGGTTTCTCCGCCTCTTTCGGTGAATCCTCCTCTAATGTCCACATCGGCTACGATGTTTGCGGCGCTCTGCACTGGAGTACGAGTCCCGAGAAACTGTCGGAGCAATCCTCCGAGAAAACAAAAGAAGAAATCCTCTCAACAAAGCAAGCGAGAGAAAGATACGAAGCTTGGAGATACCGGTGTAGGTACACTTGGAGAACCCTCGGGAGGTTCGACTACTACGTCTTGTACTCCGGCCAAGTCCTCTTTGCCTCCGGGCCATGCGGCTTTAGAGCGGACGGGGGTGGGAAAGCCGAAAAGTCCCAGGCGAAACCAGAATTCGGGCCACAGGACACCGGAATACCTCGGATCTTGGTAATCTTCTCGCCCGATCGGAGAAGCCTAACCCTCCGCGGGATCAGTCGAGATTCAATTTGTCCGGCTTAGAGCTCGGACCGGTAAAGGAAGATCAAGGTCGGCTTGGCAATCGCACTCGATCAATATGCTAACCAAGGGCGGCAACCGCCACGGGCGGCCTCAACACACTCCACGAGGTTCCGGCCAAAGGCTTTACCTCGCAAGAGGAAGACATGAAACGGATGGTGGATGACTCTCCTTCTACGGATAGAGATGAGATTTACGACTCCCGTACGTATGGCGGCATGATCACGTTACGTGACGAAGACTTACCGAGAGACGCCTCGGGGGCACAACGAAGCTCTGTACATCACTCTCAAACTCAACACCATATCACTCCCGGAGTATTGGTAGATAACGGGTCAGCCGTTAATGTCCTCCCTCTCGGCATGATGCGAGCTCTCCGCATCCATGAAAGCCACTGATTCCGTCGGCTCGGACTATCGAGGCCTACGACAACTCGTCTCGTCCCATCACAGGGGTCGGTAACTCTGGAACTGGTTCGAAACCCAAATGGTGCCAGGCAAAATTCCACGTGATGGACATTCCATCCGAGTTCACGGCTCTTTTGGGACGCCCTTGGCTACACCACATGAAAGCCATAGCTTCCACTCTCCATCGGTGCGTCAAGTTCATTAACCGAGATCTTGAAGGAGATCTTGAAGTCATCCGGGGTTACCTCCTTCGAATCAACCAAGGGACTACGGGGCAAATCTCATCGAGAATCCCTCGAGTCGGAGATGCCAACTATGTAAACGTACTCGAGCGGGCGGACCACAGAAGCGATCCGATACATCAAGTTCAAGCTGTCGTTTCCAACATTTGGAGCGGGTGGAAGGAAACGCTGAACATCGCCATGATGAGGGCACGTAAACCCCCAGTCTCCGCTCGGAGATTCGTCAGCATTCTCCAAACCAACTCTCTGGCCCCGCCGGGCGAAGAGGTTTTTGTGATAAAGGTCAACAAGCACCGTCATTCTCGTGATGAATGCATGGAAGTTGTATGGGATGTCCTCCACGAGGAACTACCCGCTGCACCCCTCTTCTCCAACGAAGAGCATGATGTTTTCCTAGCTGCTCCAGCAACGCAACCGGACGCAATACGTCCCTACGTTTGGATTGAACGGTCAGATGACGATGAATCTGGACTCTCCGAAGTCGAAGATGCGGCAGATCCGCAAGCAGACCTCTGCATTCACATGCTCAGTTTTGAGGACGGAACTCCTTCCGATCAGGTCACCTACGACCAAGGTTCCAATACCATGGAAATTGTCAAGCTCAACGTCCAGTACAGGCAGCTATCCGATAATTGGAAGCACGTGATTCACGCAACGAGGAATCCCTCTGATCAAGTGAATGATGACGACTTCGTCAATATCATCTATTCCGGATATCTGATGAAGCCAAGGATCCCGTCCTTGTTATCGGGTCTCGCAACACCAAGGTCACCCTCGATAGCCCTTTGCTCATGGTAAACGAGGCATTGGCCAAGCGAGCTCGAGCTCATCCCTACTTCCGAGTACCGGCCCCGGTGGCAACCGGCCCGTGCCGTCGGTCAAGCTTATACCCTCAAACGCCGCGAAGGCCAAGGGCGGCAGCGAAGGAGACCAAGCTCCTCACCTGCTACAAGTCGAGATCAACCTCGGGAACGCTTGGCGGCCACCCGAAAACATACGTGAAAGTCTTCCCCGCAAGGCGAGTCGGCTTCCGACATAGGAAATGACCACCTCGGCATTAACATGCTCCGGTTCGATTCTACTCCCAGCCGTCACGGCCCGGATTCGGACATCACTGCCCGGTCGATTGCTAGCTTTGATAGACTTGGCGATCGAGCGAGATCACGAGACTGTCAACATTGCAGAATTCAATACCCCCGTGGGGTCAATCAAGCAGATATGGGCGAATTTCTTGGTAATCGAGATCAAGGAAGGCCGCATGGAATGTCCCAGTCTGACTTCCTTCGTCAACGTAATCCAAGTGTTTCCGCCATTCGGCGATTTGAACGTAATCACGGTTCTGGACACTAGCCAGACGATGCGCACCTACGGAGACTGCCTAGGTCTCGCAAGGAAAACCCTCATTGAACTAGCCGCTCAAGAAAGTTGTCTTTGGGACGAAGACCAAGCTCGAAAGACCTACAGGGACCAAGCCCTTAAAGTGTCACGAGCGTGCCTTCGGACGAGAAAGCTAGAGGCCACTCTAGACCAGTTCGACCTCAAGAGTTTTGCTCATGGCAACTTCCCTGACTACCGTCTGTTCTCATCCAACCCCCTCTGCCAGGCAAGGGTGGTCAACGGTCCCAATGACCTAGGAGATGGAACGACACAGCAGAACGAATCCCAGCGCTTACCTTCCTGAGGAAAGCAAGTTTTCTGTGAAAGCGACGATGAAGACGATGAAACCATTCTTTTCCAAGCCGGGCATGAAGTTGAAATTACCCAATCTTTTTCGCGCGCGGGGCGGCGGAAAAGGCGGTTGTCTTTCGCGGGGGGTTGGTGTCTGAGACCTCGCTTCACGGGAAGGAGCAGAATGAGGAGTCGCCACGCGGTTTTTGTATTCTGAGCCCAAACGTTGAGAAACGTCTTTTGAAAATGGTGTCGTTTTTATTGGTAGCAAAAACTTAGGAAAAGGCTTTTTGAAAACGGGGATCATTTTTATTGGCAGCAAAAACGAGTAAAAAGCTTTTTGTACCAGAGATTGTTAGGTTCGGAGGTCAGGTTACGTTTCGGGTAGAGTATTACGAGATCGCCCGAAATGCCTCGCATGACGAGTCTTTCTACCTTTCTCGAAATCGTGTGTGTGTGTGTGTGTGTTTTGAAATGGGGGCTTGAATGACAAGCTTAATCTTGGTTTGAATGACAAACGTTGATTAGGTGACTTTTGAAAAGACGAACGTTTGAATGACAAACGTCGGTTTTGAGTTGAAATGAGCGTTTGCGTGGCAAACGTCGACTTTGAGTTTGAAATGAGCGTTTGAGTGGCAAACGTCGACTTTGAGTTTGAAATGAGCGTTTGCGTGGCAAACGTCGACTTTGAGTTTGAAATGAGCGTTTGCGTGGCAAACGTCGATTTTGAGCCATACGAGTCATTGTTAACGATTTTACGGGAAAAAGCGTATTAAATGATTTTAAGTATCAAATGGCGGCTTTGACTTTGAGTTTGAAGATGAACATTCGGAGGCCGAACGTCACTTCGCGCGTTTTGAAAGAGAGTTCGACGGACGAACTCCGGTTTTGAACCGGGCATTACATTGTTAACGATTTTTACGGGAAAAATGCGTATTAAATGATATGCGATCAACGAATCGGGTTGCGACTCGGACTTTTGAAAAGTAAATACTATCACAATCCAAACGGATCGGACTTGTAAATGACAGTATTTAAAGCGGTGTCAACGGAATCAAACGATCCGGATTCGTAAATGACGATCGACGAGGCCAAACGGCTCGGAATTGTAAATGACGATCAACGAGGCCAAACGGCTCGGAATTGTAAATGACGATCAACGAGGCCAAACGGCTCGGAATTGTAAATGACATGAAAGTAAACGGAACGGGGTCGGAACGCCGTTTTAACCCGTGATTACTTCTCTTACGGAAAGAGAAGAGGATCGAGGGGCTAAACGTATCGGACCCCGATTAGACGGAGGCGTCTACATTTTGATAACGACGTTCGAAACGGTTATAGCGGCGGCGCGTAAGCAGAGACGGAACGGAAGAGTCAGAGAGGGAGTTATACCTATGGCTAGGGTCGACTCCTTTGGCTCGGAAGGTGTGTACGGGACATGGAAAGTGATTCGAAAGGTTGTTTCGAAGTTGTAGGGTGCGTATTTGATCGAAATATGAAGGTTTCACGCGAATCGAGACAAAACGGGAGCTCGGGAAGGGTGAAAACCAGTTTGGACCGTGGGGTGGTGATTTTTGGTATGAAATCAATCCTCTTTTGCCTTTGTGACAACTTCTATTTATAGGGTGAAAATTGCGGTAGGAGTCCGTGCCGGACTTGGGTGAATTTCGGGGTTTTGGGAATTTTGGAAATGCGGGGACTTGGCAATTTCAGGAAAAGTGCACAGTGAGTCCGGCCGGACTTGGCTTGCAAACCAGGGGCATTTTGGTCTTTTCCCTCTGAAATTGATTGAAGGGTGATGTGTGGGCAGTGGCATGGCTGCCATGTGCCCCTCTGAGTCACTAGCCATGTGGGATTTTGTCCCCCGGTCCCGGTTTTGTCCGTTTTTTTAAAATAACGATCAGGAAATGTCAAAACGCCCGGAAAGTGCGGAAAATGCGTTTTTCGGGAAAGCCATACTTTTACGTGAGATGTCACGTGCTAAGTACGGTTCGACGTCGGGATGCAGGCGATCCGGGCGTCTCGTTGGCACGGCAACGGGGAGTTTAACGAGTTCGGTTAACTGGAGCGGGCCGGTTAACGGATTTCGGTTAACTTTCGACGGATTTGGACGATCCGGATTTGGGTACTTACGGTTAGCCCCTCGGCGACGTCTCCTCCGAAGGAGGTGGGGTCGTTGAAAAGATAAGGATCCAAATCGGGATGCCTTACTTTGAAGGAGACACAGGCGGTCGGTGGTGGACCCTTAGCGAAAAGGATTCCTACGTATCGGCGGGAATCAAGCCGATCGTAGTTCGAAAAGGGGCAAGGGCCGCGCATGGGGACCTTGACTGGCGAGGCTGTTAGGAGGCGTCTAAACCTGGATGAGACCATTCGCGAGGTACACATACTGAATGGAGGCTGTTAGGAGGCGTACGAACACAGGACTTACGAAACCTTCGAGGGCGTGTGGCGCCTCAAACCGGAGTTGCGATGCGACGAGGGTGTTCGTGCCTTGGGTCTTGGGCTTATTCTTTGTTGCCGGTTTTATCTGGCAGGGATGAGCGTTCGGAGCTTACTTGGATGGCCGAAGAGGGATTGTTGCAAGGCGTTCGTACCTTGGGGTTCGGGCTTATTCTTTGTTCTTAGGGTGAGATATGTTTGCAAGGCATTCGTACCTTGGGGTTCGGAGCTTATTCTTTGTTGCCGGAGAGATGACCATTTGCAAGGCGTTCGTACCTTGGGGTTCGGGCTTATTTCTGTTGCCGGAGAGATGACCATTTGCAAGGCGTTCGTACCTTGGGGTTCGGGCTTATTGCATTGCCGGAGAGATGACTGTTTGCAAGGCGTTCGTACCTTGGGGTTCGGGCTTATTCTTTGTTGCCGGAGAGATGACATTTGCAAGGCGTTCGTACCTTGGGGTTCGGGCTTATTCTTTGTGCGGAGAGATGACCATTTGCAAGGCGTTCGTACCTTGGGGTTCGGGCTTATTGCATTCCGGAGATGACTATTTGCAAGGCGTTCGTACCTTGGGGTTCGGGCTTATTGCTGTTGTCGGAGATGACTATTTGCAAGGCGTTCGTACCTTGGGGTTCGGGCTTATTGCTGTTGCCGGAGAGATGACCATTTGCAAGGCGTTCGTACCTTGGGGTTCGGGCTTATTGCTGTTGCCGGAGAGATGACTAGCGAAGGTCTCGATAAGAGAGTGGAGATCGGACCGCGAAGGCCGGATTGACTGTTTGAGATCGGACCGTGAAAGGTCGCGATTGAGGATTGAAATCGGACCGTGAAAGGTCGCGATTGAGGATTGAAATCGGACCGTGAAAGGTCGCGATTGAGGATTGAAATCGGACCGTGAAAGGTCGCGATTGAGGATTGAAATCGGACCGTGAAAGGTCGCGATTGAGGATTGAAATCGGACCGTGAAAGGTCGCGATTGAGGATTGAAATCGGACCACGGAAGGTCGCGATTGAGAGTTTAATGGTGAGGACCATTTAAATTTTAACGTCGGGAGACGGAATCGTAACTGAAATGTCCGGAGACATGGTTGAACGTTTGAATGTCAAACGTCAACTGGACTGAATTTAACGTCAGGAGACGAACGTTAGTGAGGACTAACTGGGAATTTAACGTCTGGAGACGAACGTTAGTGAGAACTAACTGGGAATTTAACGTCTGGAGATGAACGTTAGTGAGAACTAACCGGGAATTTAACGTGCGGAGACGAACGTTAGTGAGGACTAGCTGGGAATTTAACGTACGGAGACGAGCGTTAGTGAGAACTAGCGGGAATTTAACGTGCGGAGACGAACGTTAGTGAGAACTAACTTTGATTTATCCTCGGGGGATAGGGCGTTAGAAATGTCTAACTGGGGGAAATTTTACACTTTCGGGGGCCAAAAGTGGTAAAATTGGAATTGCCAAAAGCTGAGGGGCAAAAGGGGCAAAAATTATTACAGTGCGGTAAGAGTCCGGTCGGACTTTTCTTGTTTTCAGAAAACTTTTTAAATGCCGAGGCTGGGGAAGGAAATGGTCATTTTCTTCCATTGTTGCCGGCGAGAGAGAGAAAAGAGAGAGAAATCCAACCCAAATTGCAAGGTTTGCTCGAATTTGTGAGGGAAAATCGCTATGGAGGGTGAAGGAGGACCAATGGCTCGCCACGGAAGGACCGACGACGAAAGAACTCGATTGGTTCGGACCATTCGAACCACCACTCTTCCATTGAATCCGGCGGAGTTTTATCCGGCGAGGGACCGCCACAACTCCAAGGGAGGGATCGAAAGACACGTAAGTTCCCTACAAATTCCATTAATTTCAAGAATGTGCATTCTTTAAATGTTAGAAATTTGCTAGGAATTTACTTAGGGATTTTGGTGCCCGATTTGGGGCTTTTGACTTTGCTATGAATCGTTGTCGAAATTGACTAGGACGTAGTTCAATTGACATCATGGGTAGATGACATAAAAATTTTGGTTGCAAAATTCCATGTCTAAATGCATTTTCCAAAATTAAAGTAGCTTTAATTCGGGACGGAGCGAAATTTTCGAAAAATTCGAAAGAATTTGAAAGTTCCGGATTCGACGGAGTTTTCGAAAGATTTTGAAAGTTCCGGATTCGACGGAGTTTTCGAAAGATTTTGAATATACGTAGGAAATGAATGAGAACCGTATATGCATTGCATCCTTTTGACATGCGTTGTTGCATTTTGTTGACGTTGCTTCTGTCTTGTTTGCTGCGGGGACGGGGATGGTTGATACCCACAACCGAGAAGAGTCGGGGTGCCTTTGAGGCGGTGCGAGCATTGTGGGGCCTTATCCGGACGTGGCCCGAGAGGGAGAGAGGAGTCACGGCAGTGGTGATTGACTCGGGTGTTGGGTTTATCGATCTTGTAGCTGCGGTGGTGTCTGTAGGGCGAGTCCATGTATGTCGCGGCGAGCGAGTGCGGTGGGATACGACCCACACTTTCCATTTCGAGATGGGGAGGCGACGGTGACTCCCACGGATTTTGCCGCTATCAGCTGGGTTGCCGAGCTTATGGCAACGCGGCGGTGTGGGTTGATGGTTACACCCGGAGCGGTTATGCAGGCTCTTTGGGTTTCGATATTACCGATGCCGGGGGCTTAGGCATTCGGTACGAGCCGATGGAGCGTCACTTGAGGCGGGCGTTGCCGATTACAGGCTGGGTCCTTGAGGATGACCGCGGAGCGTCCCAGGCTCGAGGTTCCTTTGGTTTGCGCTATCGGCGACTTTGTTCCCGACTTCCGACACGTCTTGTCACTTCCCTCTGCTCGGGTCGGCGACGGATCTGGATGCCGTGAGGGGTTTGCGTGGGGGAGGCTGGGTGGCCGAGCTCTACCACTCTTTGGACGAGAGTTCTCGCGGGGAGAGGAGCACACATTTAGGCCTTCACGCTTTGTCTTGGATGTAAGTTTACGTGCTTTTTCTCTTCCTTGCCTCTTTTATGTACTCGTATGTATACGCTTTGTAGGCGACATAACTTTCCATTCTCTTGGCAGTGCAGTGCTACGAGGTGTTCGATCCGCGAGCTTGGGACGTCAAGGAGCCGTACCGTCCCTGTTCCTGCCTTCTTGGTTTGGCGAGAAGAAGGCGAAGAGGGCGGTCTCTTCGAGGTTGGCACTCGAGTGTCGTACGAGGAGATATCTACGGCGGCGAACTGGAGTTCTCAGAGGATCCAGTGACTGGTGGAGCGAGGTTTGATCATGTCGCGGTGCGGTGCCGGCGAGACTACACGGCGGAAGCTCTGGTGGGACTTCAACTGCGACGCCATGTATTTGGGGAGAGGGTGACTCGTCGGCATAGGCGGGGTCCCTTCCTTTGGTGCCGGTGGATCCTCCTTTGTACATGCGGCATCCAGGGAGATGCGATGGATGAGTTTGGAGGGATACCTTCGGGGTGTGTACTTCACCGAGTACGTCATAGCGGGGGCCGCTTATGATGTTTTCTTGAGGATGAGGGCGAGGAGCCCTTGAGTGCGGCATAGGGAGGCGAGGTTCACTGGAGGTCCTCGACATTTTCTGTCCGCGAGCTAGGCTAGCGTACGAGGCTGGGCGGTTCGCGCGGGCGACTTGTGATCCCGCTCCGGCGGAGCCGAGACCACGATACGGGGCGGACCCCAATGCTTCGGTGAGCATCTTTTACGATTTTACGCATTTGATAGTAGCATTACGCACATGATGCATACGTACTTTGTTCGCTTTCGATGATTTTCTGGTTCGCGAGTATACGGCCGTACGTACAATGAGGCCATGAGGTGGTGGACGGGTGGTCGCCTACGCCCGGGAGGCTCGTGGAGTTCATGCGGTGCGGTTCCGGAGGAGCGTGGACGTCCGCGATCGGGGGCCGTCTAGGCCGAGGTTCGCACTGCTCCGCGAGTGGTGGGGAGGACTTCACACGGGGTTTGGCCGGTTCGCGGGCGGAACGGCTGGATTTGGAGCTCCTTCTTACGCGCACTCGGGCGCGAGAGAGTCCTCGAGTTCGCGTACTCAGGAGGCCCTTTGCCTATTCCATTTGGAGGAGTTCGGCGAGTTCTGTTTGCGGCAGTCCGGCGGCGGCGGAGCGGTGCGTCGAGTGTACGGATGACGAGCGGGACTCAGAGTAGTCCCCTTTTCTTGCTTTCTTTCTTTACTATTTTGTTTAGACAAAATGCATGTATTTAATCGGGAACAAATTTTGATTTGAAATGTATTTGCAAAAAGGCGCAGTGGGGCGGAACACATGCTTCGCATATTTATTACGTGATCACCTTGAGTTATTTTCGGCAAATAAGCAAATAGGTTAATCAAAAATAAATAAAAAGGAGAAATGCATTAAAAATTGAACGGGTCAAAAATTAAGCATGTATGCACTAATTTTTAATTATTTACCTTTGTTGCACGAGCAGGGCGGAAGGGATATTGACATTGGTTAAATGAAATCGGGGGCGAGCACGCGAGATTTCATAAGAGTGAAACAGGGCATGGTTTGGAAATGTTTCCAACTTTTAAGGCGGTGGCTGCGAGTTGACCAAGTCAAGCTGCGAGAGGGAGTCCGTAGGACTAGGATTGAATTTCAGATTCTTTAAATTGCGGTTTCGGCTTTGCAATTTGTAAGAAGCTACGCATTGCTTTTGCTCATTAAGTGAGTTCTTTTCCATTTCTTTAAGGTTTTCTTCACCTTCGACATGGCTCCTTTTCCCAAGTTATCGTCTCGGATGCAAGAGCGATATTTGGACAACTTTCGATCGTGGGTACGGAACCACACGAGGCGAGAACAAAAGGTTTTCGAAGGCATTACGGGATTAAATCTGTTTGGGCTTTGAAGGAGCTCATGCGTTGGGATCTTTTGAGAGCCGCGTCTCGGTTGCAGGACGTAAGGAGGAATGTGTACGGCTTTTCGTACAACGAAGTCACTCCTACGTTTGAAGATTTCCGGGCCGTGCAGGAGGACTGAGACGGAGCAGCTAGTTCTTCCGTATCTTTGGTGGCATGGCCATCGTTGAGAAGCTAGTGTCCTTGTTGGGTATCTCATTTGGAGAAGCATACGGGATCTTGTCTGAGGATTCCGACTACGTTGACATTTGGGGCTTTGCCAGAAAGATTTGCCGGAGGCGAGGAGCGTCTTTGCGTGGGACGCGTTTGCTCTGTGTGTGATTGCTACTCTGTTCACATTCACGTCTGCAGGTGTGTGCCATCACGGTGTCTTGGACTGGTGAGCGATGCGGAGTGGAGGAGACATCGTGCCATTGGTCTTGGGCGAGACGTTCTGGGCATAGGCCGGATGGCGGCCGTAGCCGATACATGTGGGGAGGGAGTCCCGCTATGCGACCATGTGGTTGAGGAGAGGCTGCAGATGATGCACGAGGTGCCAATGTCTGTGACGCTTGGTCTTTCTCGCGGCGTCCTCTGGTGATAGGGGTAATCGAGTGGCTGGAGCTCTGGATGGCCGGACTTGGCACGCATCACTTGCGATGGTGGGTTCCCCATTGGAGATTCTGAGACTTGTAGGACCGCTCGGGAGGGTGCATTGATCGTCGAGTGCGGGGCATCTCGAGGCGTCTTTCTATATTCCATCATTGGTTACTGCGGCGATGCAGTGGAAGCGGGTGCCTTGGCCCGATCGAGTTATCTTGCTACCTTTGAGGTGGGATCTCTGCGGATGGAGGATCCTTCGACGCTATTGCTTGGTCACCGGTGGTGGCAATACACGTCCTTTCTGCCGGGGTTCTCTTTCACCGGAGAGAGGGCAGCATTTGTCGGCTTGATATACGGGTAGTACGAAGAGTGTATGGGGAGACACGAGATGGCTATCTTGTGGAGACGGAGTGAGCTGTTGGGTGCGATCACACAGACGGCTCGACATTGAGGAGGACGAGGCGAGGGCTAACCACAGGAATCGTGCTGGCGATGCCATGGCCGATTATGTGGCAGAGTGCTTGATCGGGAGGCCAATCAAAGCACTTGCGATGATGGCTCGAAGCGAGGCGGCTCGAGACGAGCTAGAGAAAGGAGCTGTATTGACGGCCGCGGGATTGACGGAGGCGTCGGGAAGAGTCCACGAGCCGGGTAGAAGGCCTACGGAATATTTCTGCGAAGGTGAAGAACACTCGCCGGGGAAAAGGGAAGGGGAAGAAGGATGAAGGACCTAGTACGGGAAACTAGGTTGACCTTGCTGTCCGGAGTATCCATCCATTGTCATTGCGAGACACATTAATTGATTAATGTTTTATTGTAGTTTTGCTAGCGTGTAGCGAGTCAAGAGTTGACCGTGCTTGAACTCATCAAAGAATGTTTTAACCGTTATGAATTTGTAGGTTAAATGAAAAGAGTTTTTCGAAACACAAGCAATTGATGCTTATTGTATTTTTTTGTTTTTAGACCGAACCAATGATGGCTGCCTACGTTCCCCTTTTACAATTGGACTAAGGGGCTCGGGTCACCGTAGTTCGACACTTTTAGGTGAATTTGAGAAAAACAAAGACAAAAGAAGTGCGACCTGTTTTTACTGGATCATTAGCGGGAATGTATCCAGTTGGGTATTACTCTTTTAGCACTTTAATTTTACTGAGAGGGACGGTGTATGGGGAAGGTGAGTTGACTCGTGCTCTTCCTCAAACGAAGTATCTGCGGAGCTTGCTTCCGTTCACGGGGTTAACGAAAGGGTTTCCGTCCAAGTATGCTAGCTTCATGGCTCCTCCGGAGAAGATTCTTTGTACCACGAACGGTCCTATCCAGGTAGGCTCCCACTTTCCGAGGGGATTGGTGCGTAGGAGGCTTTTCCTTTAGCACCAAGTCACCTTCTCTGATGTCTCGGATCTTGACTTTCTTGTCGAATGCTCGTGCCATTCTGCTCTGGTAGGCTCGAGTGTGTTCCATGGCTTTCAATCTGCGCTCGTCGAGTAGAGCAAGTTCGTCGTGACGGCTCTGTAGCCATTCGACTTCATTGATCCCGTTTTCCAAGAGGACTCGGAGGGATGGAATTTCCAATTCCACGGGCAACATTGCTTCCATTCCGTAGGTAAGTGCGAACGGAGTCTCCCTGTGGCGGTTCGGCCCGATGTTCGGTATCCCAGAGAGGAGCTAGATGTAGCTTTTCGGGCCGGTCCCGACCTGCCGGTGGTCATCTTTACGATTATCATGGCGAGAGTCTTGTTGTTTGCCTCTCTTGCACCATTGGTTTGTGGTACGTAAGGAGAAGACTGTGACGTGTGACTACGGGTCGGTCAGTAGTTGGTCACAATTTCCTTCGAAGTGAGTCCCATTGTCGGAGATGATCTCATTGGGCACTCCGTATCGGCACATGATATTCTCTCGGATGAACTCGGCCACCTTCCTAGAATTCGGTACCTTGTACGATGCTGGCTTCTACCCATTTGGTGAAGTAGTCGGCTTGCGACTAAAATGAACTCGTGACCATTGCTCCCTGGAGGAGTGATCGTGCCGATGACGTCGATTCCCCATGTGGCGAAAGGCCGTGGCGTAGTCATGCGGTAGAGTTCGTGAGGAGGGATGTGACTGAGGTTGGAAAACCGTTGACATTTGTCGCGGCTTCGGACGAAGCTGGATGCGATGCATTTCCATTGATATCAATAGTATCCCATACGGAGAATGATGTGTGTCAATGCTCGGGCGTTCATGTGCGGACCGCGGGTTCCGTTGTGAACCGTTCATTAGCTCGGCTGGCTTTTTCTTTGTTTACACCAGAAGGAGTGGTCCTTGGTGGCGCTTCTTGTACAACATACCCCCAGAATGACGAAATGGGATGCCGGGCGTTTTAATGCCATCATGTTTTTGGCTTTGATCCCTTCTTTGTATTTTCCATCTTCATTTGTAAAGGAAGCTTCTCCGCTTTGGAAGTGCTGGTAAATTTGATTGTACCGGGGTTCGTCGATCGTTTCTTTTTCTTTTCGATCTCACGGCAATAGGCGGGTGTTTCCCGTCTGCCTATTACGAGGGTTTCTTGCTTTCCCTTCGGGAATTTCGACAAGAGGCGAGGTTGCCGGGCGTACGCGAGCGGTTTCTGTCTCTTGGCAAATAGTGAAAAGAGATGTCCTTGAGCGAGCAATGAGCTCCTCCATGTACGCGTGGTACTTACGAAGGCCGAGAATCTACCGTCTTCCATTTGTTGGATACTTGATTGATGATCAATGCGAGTCTCCATATACATCCGGCTCTAAGATGTTGCGCTCGAGGCGGCTTCCAAACTTCTTTGCACGAGGCTTCGTGATTCTGCTGCATTGTTGGTTGCTTCAAAATTCGGCTTGATGGCTATGGGAGTATGCTCGTCCTTGGGATCGACAAGGAGCATTCCAATGCCATTCCCCTTCTTGTTGGCTGCCCCATCGAAGAAGAGTTGCCGGCGGTTTGCGGTTTGTCAAGTGAAAAGATTCCGTCGTCAGGAAATTGCGGATCGGGACCCTTAGGTTCACTTTGCTCGGGAAGTCGGCAAGTTGATACGCCATTACTACGCCCTTTGTCGATTTTCGACCATGTACTTGATGTCGAACTCGGCGGGAAGAATGACCACTTGGCTAGCCGCATTGACGGGGATGGCTTGTCAAAGAGATATCGGACGGGGTCCACTTTGGAGACCGGGAGCAGAATGCGGCTGCATGTAGTGTTTCGGTTTCCGACTACCCATACCAAGGCGGTACAGGTTTTCTACGATCTTGAGTAGTGAGTTCACTTCCTTGAAGCTTTCGGCTTACGAAGTAGATTGCATGCTCAACCTTGGAATCTTTACGTTCTTGTGCCGACATTGCTTTCAGATAGATGTGTACATTCTTGTCGGATACGGGAGTAGTGGCTTGTCTTCATGTGGCGGGCAAAATTGGGGGATTAACCAAGTAGGTCTTGATCTTCTCGAAAATTTGTTTGGCACTCGGAGTCCCATTTGATGTCGGCATTCTTTTTCATCGGTTTGAACATGGGCTCGCGAGAGAAGATGTCAAGCGGTTGATGAAGCGTGATGTCTTGAAGTCTTCCCATGAAGCTTTTCACTTACGCGTCGGGGTTTGAGGCGGCTTCATGTCGATGATGGCCTTGATTTTCACGGGATCGGCTTCGATACCTCTTTACTGTAACCATGTACCCGGTACCTTGCCGCGCTTGACGCGAAGGTGCACTTTGCGGGTTCAACCTCATGGAGTGTTTTAAGTGCTTGAAGAACTTCCTCGGATCTGTCATGTCTTTGCATGTCGATCCCTTGGAGTGGATGATCATGTCGTCGACATATACTTGATTTCTTTGTGAATCATGTCATGGAAGAGAGTACATTGCGGCCGTAGTAAGTAGCCCGGCGTTCTTTAGGCCCGAACGGCATGACCGTGTAACAGATATGTCCCCATGGAGTGGTGAAGGCGATCTTGGCTTTGATCCTCCTCGGACATCTTGATGCAGTTGTATCCGACAAACCCGTCCACGAAGGACTTTACTTCGAAATTTGCCGTGGTGTCGACCGGCATGTCGATGTTAGGTAGTGGGAAATCATCTTTAGGGCTGGCCTTGTTGAGATCCCGAAATCCACGCGACATCGACCTTTCCGTTGGCCTTGGTGACCGTCACGATGTTGGAGAGCCAAGTCGGGTACTCAATCACTCGATGAAACCAACTCGGAGCATTTTCTCAATTTCTTCTTTAACTTGCAAGGACCACTCTGGCTTGATCTTGCGCGGCTTACATTTGACGAGGCTTGGATTCGGGATCGGGGAATTCTGTGCTCCACGATTGAGGATCGAGTCTGGCATGTCTGATATGACCGAGGCGAACACGTCAACATACTCCCGGAGGAGAGGCTTATCGGGGCTTCCTTTTACGCATCGGCGAAAGCGCCCACTTGTGTTTCTTTAGGCTCTTTGCAACGACCCCGGGTTCACTTTGGTCATAACCTCTTCGGCGGCTTGGGCCAGGTTGTCCTCTTGGTCAACTACACGCTCGAGAACTTCTCTAATGTATTGTTCGTTTAATGTGTATGCGCTTCTTTATCAATTGAATTATTAACGTCTTTTAAGTTGTTTGTTAACTTATCGGTTGTTAAAGTGGCAATGAGAGGATACTCAGAAAGGTCGGACTTTTCATTACACAAGAACGGGAATACATGATTAGCTCTGACATTATAGTCCTCAGGCGTAAGGCCGTTGGATGACTCGGAAGGGCTGGACTACGACAGGGCGGCTCAAAGGGTTTGAGACCGGGTTTAGGGAGATGTGGGTGCGGGCCCGGCTTGTCTTCCAATTACACTTTGGCTTGCCCTTGAGTCGGTGAAAGTTACCCAATTCTTCGGTGGCATTCTTTGGATGCTTGAGGAGGGTGCGGGGATCGAGAGGCAGCTCCTGCTGTCCCTATCATGGCGATCATCTTTGTTGTCGGAGCCCGATCGATCAAGTTGGGCAACTCCATGACTTCTTCAAGCAGGACTACTGTAGATTTGGTCGCTGAGGCGTCTTCTATGAATTACGGTTCCTTACGCTTTGGATTTCTTGTCTCGAATGTGGCCTCGGCGGCTGATCCAGAACAACTTGTTTCCCATGGAGAGTACCTTGAGTTGCTCCTCAGTGCAGGATTCCCTTGAATGTGTACTCATCTTTGGACCGTGGTGGCGGTTGGTCAGTAGAGAGGCGTGATGTCGAGGAATGCTCCCCTTATCGGATTAGCCTTGAGTCCTCTCAAACGCTTGAGGTCCGTGCTAGGCTACATTCCATCCTTTACGTAGTCTTGGCGTTGACTATCCACTGCTTGCTTTCTCATCTTCATCGGTTCCCTTTGTCGGTCCCATCAGTTTGTCGGTTCCCATTGTCGGTCCCCTCGGTTGATGTCGGTTCCCTTGTCGGTCCCCTCGATTCTGCGTCGGTTCCACTTGGTGAAGTAATGAGCGAGGTCAAAGCTGGAGTCGGAGATTGGGTGTGCCGTCGGAGGTTCCCCTTTTAT